>JAVJAQ010004531.1:0-287500 GCA_032362365.1 Zygogramma bicolorata | reverse complement strand
AATTTGATGTTTCTCAAATTGAATTTGTACGAAAATTAGTGAATTATTTGAAATCTGTTGTTATTGTCTAGATGGAGTAAGTATATATTACGTTGAGACTTTCTATGTCTCTTCTTGAATTTATACAATCAGAATGTTTGAAAATATTAGTCATTTCTAAGAAAAGTCTTTTTTGTGAATTACTTGAGGAATCTAAAATTGTAACATTATTGAAATCAAATTTATGATCTTGATCGTGACTATGTTTCGTTAACATGCAAGTATTTTTATTTAATCTTATATCACTCTTATGAGAAGTTATTCTGTCTTTGAGTAGTCTGCCGGTTTGCCCAATGTACTTCTTATTACAATTACTGCATGGAATAGAGTAGATTACATTGGATTTATGTGAAATTGGATCATTGTCTTTGAGTTTGCTGAAAATATTTTTTATGTTTAATGTATTTCTGAATGAAATTTGAACATTTGGAATTTGTTTGAGGATCTTTTTGAGTTGAAAGGATAAATGATTGATATGTGGAATAGAAAAATAAGTTATCTGATTTGTATTGGGTGCTTCAGGTTGATTTCTTTGTATGGTAGTTATGATAGATGATCTGTTGAAAATTAAACTGTTTATTAAACGAGGAGGGTATCCACAATTCATGAAAAGATGACTTAATTTTTTTAAATTTTGCATTCTCATGGTAGGATGGGTTGTTTTGAATACTCGATTTTTTATCGTTAGGATCAAATTGATTTTTTGTTGTTTTGTATGAAATGATTCGAAATGTAGAAATCTGCCTGAAGATCCTGGTTTTGTATACCAAGTTGTGATTATTGTATTGTCAGTTCTTCTGATAAGTTTAGTGTCTAAAAAAGGCACACTATAATCACTGTCTTCGTTTTCAATTGTGAATTGTAAAAGAGGGTCGTAACTATTAAAAACTTGCAATACTTCATCTATACCATTGTGAGGAACACTAAGAATGATGTCATCAACATATTTTTTGAGAATGCAAAATTTAAAAAAATTAAGTCATCTCCTCATCATCCTCAAACAAATTCCAAATGTTCAAATTTCATTCAGAAATACATTAAACATAAAAAAATATTTTCAGCAAACTCAAAGACAATGATCCAATTTCACATAAATCCAATGTAATCTACTCTATTCCATGCAGTAATTGTAATAAGAAGTACATTGGGCAAACCGGCAGACTACTCAAAGACAGAATAACTTCTCATAAGAGTGATATAAGATTAAATAAAAATACTTGCATGTTAACGAAACATAGTCACGATCAAGATCATAAATTTAAGTAATTCACAAAAAAGACTTTTCTTAGAAATGACTAATATTTTCAAACATTCTGATTGTATAAATTCAAGAAGAGACATAGAAAGTCTCAACGTAATATATACTTACTTACTCCATCTAGACAATAACAACAGATTTCAAATAATTCACTAATTTTCGTACAAATTTAATTTGAGAAACATCAAATTTCATTTTCATAAAATTCAGCAAGGTTCATATACTATTTTCAACTTCGTTTTCATATAGATTATTCAAAAACCAGTAGTTTTATGTCAGTGTCCCGATACATATCAATCATTGCCAATGTCACTTATATCAGTATATTTTAACGATTGAGAACTCTAAACCCCTTCTACCCAATTTTATATATATATATTTTACTAGTTTTATACAATATTACAAGATATACAAGTGTGATGGATAAATATAGAATTTGCAGCTTCTTATTTTAATCTCACATTTCGTAAGTTAATTCCCTTATACTGTATTTTAGATATTTAAGAATTGATTTTTGATTGTATAGTGTTCCTGAAGAAGAGCCAAATAGACTCGAAAGCTTGAACTGAAATAAAGAGTACACTTTATTCCTCAGACTGCGAAACCCGACACAATCTCTCATTTTATAATCTGTTCAGTCGATTCAAATCTCTACCTTTATATATTGATATGGGCTTCTATCAAGACATAGCCAACCAGTTTGGGCATTCTACGATGCGAGACCTCAAAACAGTGGCAAATATCAACATGAAGCTAGCAAATCTACACAACAGAAGAAATTTTCTACTCAGATGCAGACAGAAGAACGTTTTTCCATCGCACATTTCCAATGGTATCAACAACATCGAAAGTCTTACAGGTGCAGCTGTAGGACACACACTCCATAAAACTATGCAGTTCAATCACAAGTTGAGAAAAAGCATTCTCAATTTAGAAATAAAAATCACGCATGATTCTATTTGTAACTTCGAAAAAACTTCAGCTCAAACCAAAATGAAACTCTCCAATATACTTCCATATTACATCATAACAGAATTTTTTCGAAGAATATCAATTCAATACAAACGAAAATTTCACGAAGTTAAAAATAGAAACATATTAAAATTCAACAATTTAATTCAAATTTATAGTACCAAAATTAAATCTCAATCATCTTGGATTAAAAATCTAACCGATACTGATATTCCCTGTGACATTAGTAATTTTCTTGCACTGGGACCAAAATTTAGTATAGAACCAATGAAATCAGACATTAGAATTCCTCATTTATTAGCAGACATTGACCATATTGTTAGTAATCTCGATGAAAGACACAAAAACCTTATTCTCACAAAAACAACAAACGTGATTACAAATTTCATTCATCGAGACGACAACAATATTAGTCAAAGTCGTTCCATTTTCAATAAAACAAAAAGTTTCCTCAAAAACAATCCTCAACTCAAAATTATTCCTTCAGATAAAATGAATGTTACCACCATAATCAATACAAATCAATATGATGAATTAGCATTAAATATTTTAAATGATAATAACTACTATCAAGTTCTCACCAGAGATCCATCTTCCACAATTCAGCAGAGAGCAAACTCTCTTATTAGAGATCTAGAAAATAAGAAAATCTTGTCTAAAGAGGAAAGCAAGAAATATAAGTTATATAACGGTGTGATAAATAAATTCTACGGTCTTCCCAAAATCCATAAACCAGATCTGTCGCTTCGTCCTATCATTTCAGGTGTCCAAAGCCCTAACAGGGGAATTGCACAACTTATTACAAATATTTTAACCGTATCTTATGATAAAAGCAACAATTACTTTGTTGAAGATTCCTTTGAATTTTGTGAATTCATCAATGAGTTCCAATTACCTGAAAACTATGTAATCATCAGTCTCGATGTTAAAGCTTTATTCAACAATATATCTATACAACAAACAAAAAACAGCATAACTAAACATTGGCATAATATTTCAAAATTTTGTAAATTTGACCTCACAACATTCTTCAAATTGATACAGTTTCTTTTTGATACAACAGTATTTTCTTATTCAGGAACTTATTACAAACAAATTCTTGGCATGCCAATGGGTAGCCCAGTATCACCTATCCTTGCACAATTTGTGATGGATGATCTAGTTACGACTTCTTTGGGAAAATTGAGTTTTCAGGTCCCATTTCTCAAAAAATATGTTGATGACATCATTCTTAGTGTTCCTCACAATGGTATAGATGAAGTATTGCAAGTTTTTAATAGTTACGACCCTCTTTTACAATTCACAATTGAAAACGAAGACAGTGATTATAGTGTGCCTTTTTTAGACACTAAACTTATCAGAAGAACTGACAATACAATAATCACAACTTGGTATACAAAACCAGGATCTTCAGGCAGATTTCTACATTTCGAATCATTTCATACAAAACAACAAAAAATCAATTTGATCCTAACGATGAAAAATCGAGTATTCAAAACAACCCATCCTACCATGAGAATGCAAAATTTAAAAAAATTAAGTCATCTTTTCATGAATTGTGGATACCCTCCTCGTTTAATAAACAGTTTAATTTTCAACAGATCATCTATCATAACTACCATACAAAGAAATCAACCTGAAGCACCCAATACAAATCAGATAACTTATTTTTCTATTCCACATATCAATCATTTATCCTTTCAACTCAAAAAGATCCTCAAACAAATTCCAAATGTTCAAATTTCATTCAGAAATACATTAAACATAAAAAATATTTTCAGCAAACTCAAAGACAATGATCCAATTTCACATAAATCCAATGTAATCTACTCTATTCCATGCAGTAATTGTAATAAGAAGTACATTGGGCAAACCGGCAGACTACTCAAAGACAGAATAACTTCTCATAAGAGTGATATAAGATTAAATAAAAATACTTGCATGTTAACGAAACATAGTCACGATCAAGATCATAAATTTGATTTCAATAATGTTACAATTTTAGATTCCTCAAGTAATTCACAAAAAAGACTTTTTTTAGAAATGACTAATATTTTCAAACATTCTGATTGTATAAATTCAAGAAGAGACATAGAAAGTCTCAACGTAATATATACTTACTTACTCCATCTAGACAATAACAACAGATTTCAAATAATTCACTAATTTTCGTACAAATTCAATTTGAGAAACATCAAATTTCATTTTCATAAAATTCAGCAAGGTTCATATACTATTTTCAACTTCGTTTTCATATAGATTATTCAAAAACCAGTAGTTTTATGTCAGTGTCCCGATACATATCAATCATTGCCAATGTCACTTATATCAGTATATTTTAACGATTGAGAACTCTAAACCCCTTCTACCCAATTTTATATATATATATTTTACTAGTTTTATACAATATTACAAGATATACAAGTGTGATGGATAAATATAGAATTTGCAGCTTCTTATTTTAATCTCACATTTCGTAAGTTAATTCCCTTATACTGTATTTTAGATATTTAAGAATTGATTTTTGATTGTATAGCGTTCCTGAAGAAGAGCCAAATAGACTCGAAAGCTTGAACTGAAATAAAGAGTACACTTTATTCCTCAGACTGCGAAACCCGACACAATCTCTCATTATATATATATATATATATATATATATATATATATATATATATATATATATATATATATATATATATATATATATATATACATCCCTCTATCTATAAGTCCTCTCTAGGTAGCGCAGCAATAAGTCTTCCACCAGAAGGAGCGCGTATATTATAGTTTTGGTCGCGTATACGGCATATTTCACTTCCCCTCATCACGAAAATGCCGTAAAATAAAAATAAAAAAAATAAAATTACCAGGCAAGTTGATATCTTTACGTCCTCCATCTAAACCACTATATTTGAGTCTTCCGGGTATATATTCGTAGACAAAATCACAGCTCTAAGTACTCCGCGTATATTCTGTTGATTATGAACTCCAGTGGATAGTTCTTCCGACAATGTTGCCAGTCTGTACTTTTTCCTTTGCATTACAAGAGGATATTCTAAGTGAGTTTCAACGTTTTATGCATCAAACAGAATAAGAGGGAGCCGATGGCATGGACGCAAAGGAAGAAAATGTAATAGCATTTTTCAAGAAAAATGTTCAACCAAAAATAAAATACGCCATATTCTTCAACCCAGAAGACGAATATCAATCAATTTGCAACATATTGTTGAAAACATTCAGAAACACGGCCTACAATTTGGTAAAATGTAATGAAATATTACAGGATGTGAACAGCAAAGACGAACAACATACATTAATACAAAATTATCATGAAGGAAAGTCGAATCATCGAGGAAAATCAACGAAACAGAATTACGAATCCGCAAACGATTCTACTGGCCATCTCTGAGGAAGGACATAGAAGAATACATAAATATGTGCGAAACTTGTCAAGTGAACAAATACGACCGAAACCCGCCGAAACCAAAATTCATGATAACTCCAACACCAACGAAACCCCTCGAAATTATTCATTTGGACACATTTCAGGCAGATGGACAAGAATTCTTGACAGTTTTAGAAGCTTTTTCCAAATATGGTCAAGCATATGCAGTAGAAGGAGCTAATTCTATTAACATTTTGAAAGCTCTCTTGACATTCATTACACACCATGGGTTACTACATATGATTGTCTCAGATAATGGTACCGAATTCAAAAATGGTTCAATCCAGGAATTTGTGGACACACATAAAATACTTATTCACTATACTACACCAGACAGTCCACATTCGAACGGAATGAACGAACGTTTTCACTCGACATTAATAGAACATCTTCGAGTTCTGCGACAGAAAACACGGCAACTGAGTATTAAAGAACACATGTTATATGCCATACTTGGTTACAATAACACTCAGTACCCAGGCAGAAACCCGTCGACGTACTCAATGGACACTTCGACAGTCAAGATCCCTTCGACATCGATATCGAGAGGATATTATTGAACAACTATATGCAGCAACATCGAGAAAAAACAAAAGTGATCTACCGTGAAACTGAAGGAAAGGACCATCAATAAAAGAAACCAAGGACGACATAACCCTGTAACATATTCACCATGTACAAAAGTATACACTAGAACAACAGCCCTACGAAATGAATTACTACCCAGATATACACCACGAACCATAAAATCAAATAAAGAAGTGACAGTGGAACTACCTCACACCACATGTCATAAAAAGAATATAAAACATATCCCGAAAGGTAACAAGAAAATGGTTTTACAGGTGCACCCTCGCATCGGGGCTAGAAATACGGATTCAAGACCTCGAAGACAACCCGGAAATTCTCCCCCTAAAGCTGGGAGAAGCCAGGATCCAGACTAGTACCCATGATATTCTACATTATTAAAACTTGACGCCGATTGCCGTAGAAATCGATAGAATACACATGCAGTTCGATGGCATCACCGAAGCTCTTAAAAACGGCCCAAGTTACCCCTACCTTGAAGAACTTGAAAACTTCAATCAAGCCCTCAAATATCAGCTGAAAACTGCACTCCAAAGATTCAACTCAATTTCTCCACACCACAGAAACAGAAGAGGACTAAACAATGGTATTGGCAGCATCATAAAAGCGATATCTGGAAATTTGGACCAAGAAGATGCCATACGATACATCATGGCCATAGCATCACTTCAAAAAAACCAAAACAATATTAACCAGAGAATGAACCAACACATTTCTCTGACAACAACTTTGATAGACAATTTCAATGAAACCGTTTCACTCATCAAGCACAATGAAAATATAATTTCCAAAGAGATCGATAGAATCAACACAGAAGTCAATACACTTGTATTCGATTTCAATCATTTCATGAAAATTCGAAATATTTTGGATCAGCTGAGTATATCGTTGCAAATAACATCGCAACTACTCACCGATCTCGAAAATGCAGTTGTATTTGCAAAAACCAACACCCTGTATAATAATATAATACAACCATCCGAAATGGATATGATAATAAAGACGATAATAAAGACGAAAAACCAGCTTTTTTTTAACAATCCAGAAGAATTTCGAAAATACTACGATTTGATTACTGTAGATGCCTACTATTCCAACGCAATGATTGTTTTTGTTCTACACTTTCCCCTCCTTCACCCAGAGAAATTCACACATTACCATCTCTTTTCCATCCCTACTAGCAATTTGACCACCATTATTCCACCAGCTCCCTATCTGACATTGAATACTGGACTTCACCACTACTCACAAGGGCCGTGCAGAAAGATCGACAAAATATTTCTATGCCAGACAACAATCCTTCGAAGCGACTCCCAGTCCCGAGATTGTATTTATGAAATCCTTCACCTATCCGAAGCCGAAGCCAAGTGCCATCCAATTTCGGTATCGATCGATAAATTATTGATCGAAGAAATCACATCAGCACATTACATCGCCATCTTTCCAACGCCAACGAGATTATCCACCAAATGTACGAGCTCCGGAATACTGTTATTACAGGGGACCTACCTCATAGAATTGCCTCCTGGATGCGAATTCAAAACACCACATGCTAACTACATGAATTCCAAAGAATTCACATTCGAACAGCCATTGACATTGCCAAAAATCAAGACTATTTCGATAAATTCCGAGAAGAAGATGCCACAAATCCACTTGGAGAAAATCCCACTAGATGAACTCCACAAAATTCGGGATCAAAGCTTACTTCAACCCTTGGATGTCGAAGATATCCCAGCTGATACCACCCACTTCTGGACCACCCCAATATTCATCATAGCTGCAGTTGCCATTGGAATGCTTCTATTCAAATTCCATAGGACTATACGATGTCAGAAAAACTCTCAGACTCCATCTATACCATCTACAAGTACTCAAGTTTTATTCGTCCCTCATAAAACTTTTTCGGAGGATGGAGAAATTACAGCTTAAATCCACGACGGGTTAGCGACATTGGACACCGCAGAAGAGCGATGAACTCCTTGCTCTGCAAATTTTATTCCAATTAGCTTTTTTTTTGAACACTCAGTCTGACTTTTGATCTTGAACTTCTAACACGGTTTTCGGAATATAATAAATCATTTTTTTTAAAACGTATTTTCCGAAAAACCACCCTTAACTTACATTTCATTGTTATGTTTTCTGCTTATGTTTACGACGTTTATCTTGAAAGATATATATTATTTTCACGTGGCATTCATCCACTATCAGACTTGTCTTATGTAACATGTTCGTTCATTTTTCTCATATTCTAAATGTGCTTCCTGGAACTCGAAGGTGCAAAATAATCTATTTTGGACAGAGTGTCACAATTAAATAATATTTTTATTAACTTAGCTACCTAAAAGGAAAATAAAAGAACCAGATGAAAGAACCTGCTACAACCTAATCCCAATCACCATCTCAGTTCAGCTGGGAAATATTTGTTTTAAGGCAATAATGGCTTAATCACTCATTTATACGGTGAAACTGGGGTAAAAAAAAACAGTTATCAAAAACTTCCAATCGCGCCTATAACTTAGCTGAATTTTTTGAATTCCTAACGGATCATATATTTTAGTCCTAATGTTTTAATTTTTTTGACATAAGTTCCAATTGAATAAATTGAAAAATTCAATGAAATCTATCAATCTATCTATACGTACGCTGAAAATCAAAACCTGTGGAAACACTGGAAACGTAGTGATGATCAATTATTCAATCGAATGTTTTTGGTTTTAACAGGTTTTCTTATGCGAAATTCACACATATTCCATTATTGTATATTATGCTTGATGAAAAAAGTTCTGCTCAGAAACTCATCTAGGACCATTCCATATTTGAATCATTGATAATGTCTGAAGTAACCTCAGTTCATTTGGCAAAGGTTCCGGGGGCCACAGTGATACAACGAACATTTGTGCATATTCCTTGGAATGAACAAATTTGTACAATTGGAACCAACTAGTTCCGGTCGATATTCAAGTAGGTAGGTAGGTAGGTAGGTAGGTCTGAAATAATATGCCAGAAAGAAATAAAATATTTTGAAGAAGTGATTTTCGGTTTCTTCTCCAGCATGTCGATGATAAAGAAAACAAAACTTTTCAGAAAGGGGTAACATCAAATATTTAGTAAAAGGTCTCTGTCGATATGTGTAAATGATTCATAGAAATTAGAGTAATTCACTGAAAGGAAGGAATAGTCTTCGTGATTAATATAGACCCTTCGTTTTTATTATGTGAATGACTAAAACATCTATGATGAAAACTTTATTCTTCCCACGAAAAATATTGAGGTTCGTATATCGTATATGTCCGTAAATAGTATATGGCAAACATATCTGTTTTCACTGGGATCACCTGTACATTTAGTGCTTTTTAATTCTTATGTGATTCTGTAGGTATTCCAATGTAAATAATCGCTTTTCAATATTTTGTAATTCTCATAATTCTCAATAAAAACTGTTCATCATGCTCATTCGAAAATAGAAATCTCTTAAAATATTCTTTCATTCGAAATTTTTCTTCAGGAGATTCTAGGAACACTTCGTTATATCCTAAGAATTGAAACCAATGGATCGGCATGTATTTGATTGTCTACAAAAAATGCTTCAATAAACTGGAAGTTGAATTAATTTTCAGAAGGCTGCCATAAAAAATATATTAACGGTGTGAATGGAACCTTTGGTGTAAGAGTTGAAACTATTTGTAGAGATAAATTACCCTAACATCAAGGTCAGTATCTTCAAAAGAAGACAATTAAGTATCAATTTCATCTTATTTTCAAGACGGACCTGTACTTTTCATTGTGTTTCTCAACCCTCCGAGGCCATTTGGAATACCTGTCGAAATTTTCCGTTTCCATATCAATTCCTTCTTGAATTACAATAAGATTGGTCCCGAAATGCAATTTCAAAATAATCAATATTTCCCGATGATGAATAATGCTATCGAAACAAATGAAAATTCATGTTGTCATTAAATATTCCCCGAAAAGTTTCGAAGAATGAATAGGATTCATTTTCAATTGAACCTGATATAAGAAAAAATGTCTAAATGTAACAGGTTGAGAACAAACTTCTCAACGTCAATATGATGGGCCCCCATTTAAGTACCGCGTACCTTCACTCCAGTCGCATCACATCAATTCACGATCGGCACTGATTATTATTTATGAAATTCGATATTTTTGAATTTGAAATCGTTATTTCCCATTTCCAAACGATATGAGATATATAACATGTTTGGAACATTTCAAGTGGTGTAATAGTATGAATAAATCTTTCATTTTTATGTATACGAAATTTCAAATCATTCACCCAATCGCGTTGGACCAATGTGACGAAAAAAAACCTTGAATGAGCAATGATTTCGTTAATCGGATCTCCCGCCTAATAGACCGGGAGGTCATGACAGGTGACGTTCCACCATTTTTTCGTGCATGCCTTTTTAAGGCTTGATAAATAACCCTAAAATATCAAAGATAGTCGGATTTTTAGCCCCCCCGCGCGTCCTCTTCATAATGAAAAACGCTTTTCTTTCTGTAGCGAATTTTCGTGTTTTTCCGTGATATTTTACTGCATGCCATTGTAATATAGGGAAGTTCAAACTAATTGAAGCTCTAATAATTGATGGCATGCACCCCGCAGCGGCCCAAGATGATCAAAGGGTTGTGAAAACCTGAAAAAAAATTTAGAAAAATTCCGTGTTTTCAAATTGCATGCCGATGTGAAGAATTGAAGTTTTTATAATAAAAACACTATGGAAAAATTGGCATGCACCCCTCGTAGGACCAAGGGTGAAAAATTTCCGGAAAATTCTGTAAAATTTTAACACCGATTTTCCGTGATTCCAAACTGCATGCCATTGAAAAAATACTTAATTCGTACCATTATTGAATAGAAGAAAATTTGGCATGCACACCAGGGTGTTGCAAAATAGAGGCATGCGTGACGAAAGTTGCAAAAAACACTGAGCAAATTTAGGTGACTTGTTTTTGCATGCCATTTTGAAATTCATGAATTTACCTTATTTCAAGTCATGAATGTAAATGGCATGCATGTAGCTACAGCCCAATTCACCAAAATTGTGAGAAAATTGAATAAACATCAATTTTTTAATTGAAAAAAAAATTAAAAAAATGGCGTGACTGCTTTTTGCATGCCGCTATGTACCTATGTACTTTTTTGAGCCGAAATGCAAAATAGCATGCATGTAGCTTTATGACAATTGGTTAAATAAACAAAAAAATCGTCCGATTTAATAATTTTATTATTTTTAAATTTTTTTATGAAAAATGAAAGTAGAAAATCATTTTCAGCATCATTATTTTATACATGAAGTATTATTATTGAATTCACTCGCCACCCTATTTGGGTTAATATTCCCATCGCTTACTTAACGCTCAGCCGATGCATGTATCTGAGGCTGATGCTCTCAGCCGACACCCTCCTACCGCACCACATGCTGCCAGAACCCAGCCTAATATAAAATCTTGTCCTGATACATCATGCCGACTGGTAACGAACTTGTTGTTTACTTCTATACGGTGGTATAGGCAATGGCGTAGCGTCTATCATAGTGTTACGTGCTAGCGCCGGCCTTGACGAGATCGTAAACGCAGATGAGGGATCGCGTCGTCATTTTCCAAAAACTGTTGATTGCCGCCTGGAGAATTCGAGACACGTCATCGGGGCTTCTCTCGAGGATTCTCGATAGGTACGCAGGTATATAAGCATCGTGATATCGCGGCGGAGAGAAGTTTTATTCGGAGAGTTAGTTATTGACAGAGTTAGTTAAGTGACAAATTTTATTCAGAGCTAAGTGGTGAAAGTTATGGGAGGTAAGTGGAGCAGAGCTTTGTGCGGAAGTAGAATTTTTAGTACAAGTTTTGGTACCGAGCATTGGAAAGTTATCGGAGCGATTTAAGTGATTGTGTTGTATTGTATTGTGATAGAGAGTTATAATAAAAGAAGTTCAGTGTTGCCCGGTGTTTAATCGACGAACCCAGGGATAAATCGTGTCAGAAGTTGGATTTTGAAAGGATATATCGTAACAGTGGTGTCAGAATCAATATTTTCCAGAAGAATGATCGTAACAATAGGGTAGTAGTAACCTCACGTGCTAGTCGACGTATGATAGGCCACTTTTAAACTAGAGACCGGGAGATTCGTGTCATTTGAATTTATTTTTTTTACAATTCTTGAATGTTGAACTGTGATAACATGTATGTTATTTCAGCCATCAACTTGAAATAATGTTTATTCAAACAATTTTCATGGAGCTACATGCATGCCATTTCGTATTTCAACTTAAAATAGTATCTACAAACGAAATACAAAGTGGCATGCAAGAAGAAGTCACGGCATTTTTTAGATTTTTTATTCAATCCAAAAATTGATGTTTATTCAATTTTTTCACAATTTTTGTGTATTGGGCTGTAGCTACATGCATGCCATTTACATTCATGACTTGAAATAAGGTAAATTCATCAAATACAAAACGGCATGCAAAAACAAGTCACCTAAATTTGCACTGTTTTTTTGCAACTTTTATTATTATTTATAATACGATGGGCTTATTCAACATGCATGCCATTTGAATTAGATAATTATTCCGTTATAAAATTAATATTCATCCTTATAAGGAGTGATTTGGAATCACGGAAAATTGGTGTTAGAATTTCACAGAATTTTCCGGAAATTTTTCACCGTTGGTCCTACGGGGGGTGCATGCCAATTTTACCATAGTATTTTCATTACAAAAACTTCAATTCTTCACATCGGCATGCAATTTGAAAACACGGAATTTTCCTAAATTTTTTTTCAGGTTTTCACAACCCTTTTATCATCTTGGGCCGCTGCGGGGTGCATGCCATCAATTATTAGAGCTTCAATTAGTTTGAACTTCCGTATATTACAATGGCATGCAGTAAAATATCACGGAAAAACACGAAAATTCGCTACAGAAAGAAAAGCGTTTTTCCTTATGAAGAGGACGCGCGGGGGGGCTGAAAACCCGACTATCTTTGATATTTTAGGGTTATTTATCAAGCCTTAAAAAGGCATGCACGAAAAAATGGTGGAACGTCACCTGTCATGACCTCCCGGTCTATAAACCGTCCCTGTAACTGTTACCGTTTTCCAGATACCCATGCATTGAGTCAACTTTACTAACGCGATATAATTCTCGAAAACGTTTCCCAATACCTAAATCAATTCAATATTCCCTAAATGTACCCGAAGCAGTATTGCCAAATCGTTGGAGGCCCTATCTACTGTGAATTGTTAATGACTAATACAGCGGAGGACGGATCCACTGAAGGACAGGAAAAGCATATACGCGTGATAGTATACGCCCAACAGCGACATCACCCTCAGATATGGAGAAAACGGCAACTAAAACTATACGAAATAGCGAAAAACACGTTTTAGGTCATCCTTCTGAAATTTGTTCTGGTAATGTTTTATGAAGTCATGGACCGTTTAACATGTGAAGTGATAGGTCTTCCGTATACGGAGGACTCATCGCACCCGGAGGACCTATTGAATGCAAATGTACTATTATCGGAGGACCTATCTACTGTGGGATATATATATATATATATATATATATATATATATATAAAATCTGGAAATCTCAATATTACTATTATCCGGTTATGCTGTTCCCTAGTAGTTCCCATCATTGTCCACATTATCAATGTGTGTTTATTGGTCGGATATTTTCCTTCCTAAAGAATACATCGTATCTGAACGACCGAAAACAAGTAGTACAAATCGGTAGTCAGATATCTACATCCCAGAGTATCACATGTGGAGTGCCTCATGGTAGTATTCTTGGACCATTATTCTTCACTTTGTATACATCACTCTTTCCCGATTCGCTCAAGTTTTGTGACTACCACCTTTATGCAGATGGCATGCAGCTATATTTCTCATTTCAATATACTGATATTCTGATGTATCCTATGTAATTCAGCGCATCAACAGAGATCTCGAGGAATTAGCCAATACCTCCCACAGCACTGTCTGAAAATAAACCCTAAAAAATCGAAAGATTTTTTTGTCATGATAGTACTTTGGCACTTGTCAAGGATAGGGTGTTACTTGAAATTTTCGGTACTTCAATACCAATCGAAACATACTGCAAAAATTTAGGTCTAGTCCTCGACACCAAATTAAGATTTAAAGAACATATATCCTCTAAACTGCATATGCCTCATCCAAAATGAATTATTCCCAACGGCAATTTCTCTCGTGTGATATGAAAAAATGTTACGTGATTCGCTACTATTATCACATTTCAATCACTGCGATGAAGTGTACGATCCTTGCTTGGACAGTAATGACTCGAGACGAATTCAAAGGCTTAAAAATTCTTGCGTTCGATTGATTTATGGAATACGAAAATATCACCACATCTCAGAGAAGTTTGGGAAAATGAAATGGTTGCATATGTACAACCGACGAACTCTACATTTTGCATGTTTGGCCCATAAAATATACTTAACTAAAATACCCCCCTATTTACATAAAAGATTGACTTACAGAACAGATATTCATAATATAATATATATATATATATATATATATATATATATATATATATATATATATATATATATATATATATATATATATACTACTGTTACGAATTATTCCTGGGTTCGTTTATTAAAACACCAAACAACACTAAACTTCTTTTATTATAACTCTCTATCACAAAACAATACAACACAATCACTTTAATCGCTCCGATAACTTTCCAATGCTCGGTACTCAAAACTCAAACTCTCTGTACTAAAAATTCTCTCTAATACAAACTCTCTGTTATACAAATTCTACACGTCGACTACTTGCACTTAGCAATACCAAAACTCTCTCCACTTAGCTCTATTAAACTCGCTTCACTTAGCTCTGAATACAAACTTCCGAATAACCAACTCTCTGAAAAAAAACTTGTCTCGTAACTAACTCTAACTCTGCTCCGACGAAGTCTGTCCCGTATATATACCTGCGTACCTATCGAGAATCCTCGAGAGAAGCCCCGATGACGTGTCTCGAATTCTCCAGGTGGCAATCAACAGTTCTTGGAAAATGACGACGTGACGACGCGATCCCTCACCTGCGTTTACGATCTCGTCAGGGCCGGCGTTAGGAGAGCGCTAGGGGATTCTTAACAATATATATATATATATATATATATATATATATATATATATATATATATATATATATTGAACATTTACATCATCACAAGATAATTGTTTTTCAAACTTTCAAAATAGATAGTGTTCGTTTTCTCGTTTATATTGCACGCTTATAAAAAACGATTGTGATTATTGATAATGGTATGCATCGTTTCAAAATAAGTGAACCTTTGAATAGTGATGAAAATTACAAGTTATGATTGCTTCATGTGTGAATTATGTCAGATATCTACATAACACTTATGGACACAATATTTATGTCGCATTTGATGATTATACCAAGAACTGCTCAAAATCGATGTGTGTGTGCTGGGATACCTACAAAATAACATTCCAAATATTAATTTGAGTACATGCCAGTTACAAGTTCATGCTGTCATTCATATTATGAAACTGATATAAATTACCTTTCTAATGCCCAGCATTACAATATTACCTCGCATTATCCATAATTTATAATTATATCATAATTAATTTCCAACCTCTAGTAATGAAAGAAGCATATAGTGAAATGAAACCTAATTCGAGACAAAACAAAAACGTTATAATAAGCACTTCAGAAACTATTTCAACTATGTTGAAGGAAAACATTCAAAAACTACATCTACATATTCGTAAATCTTCTTGCATTCGTTTCCTCATTTACTTTTTTTGATGAAGTCTTTCTGATTTGATTATTTGTATGATAGGTTATGATTATGTTGAAAATATTACGTATCTTCAATTTAAAACATCTCCACTAATAATTGAATCGAGCACGAACTCTTTCGAAACATTTTCCAATATCAATTACCACAGCACCAAACAGAAAAAAAAAACTGACGCGTTTTGCCAGCCAAGTTCTCCTAATGATGTCAACATTATTTGCAAGGCATGCGTCGAGTGTGTCTTCAGTTTGCTAATACGGCGACACAAATGAGAAAACAACGAGAAATTCGCTTGACTAAATGAATCATGGGCATCAATACTGAAAAAAAAACATCAAAATATTCGTTTGTTTTGATGGTGGAATTATTCAAACATGCCCAAAAATGAAGAAGTAAATCCTTTTCATTCATTTCATACTTGAAGAATATTTTTTTTATTATTTTTCATTCATATACTCATACAACCCTTCACCAATCAGAATGAAAAAAATCGTTTCTGGCTCTTTTTTTTCCAGGTATGAAGACCCTTAATCTACCAGGTAACTTCACTTTTCATCCAGATGAAGTAAATTTTCCGATGGGTTCTGTTGTTCCGTAGACCTCAAATTGATTTTGTTACTTTTCAACAAGTAGTTCGTCTTAAGCTCGGTCTTTAGTAACATGAGTCTGTACTTCTTGCACCTCATATCCTTTCTCTTCAAAAGTACCCCCGATATTGGGATTCAATAACAATTCCGAATCTCCTTCTTTGGAAACTTCTGAGGGAACAGCCGTTGAACGAAACGAATGAGTTGCCACTCTTTCAACACCATCGCATCCTGGATAAATCTCGATCACCCTTTCCAGCGACCAATTCACTCGCTTTTTATTTTCCGATTCAATTATGACTATATCACCAACTTTCAATACACCTTTTCGCTTTTGATCAGCTTGAGTCAATTCCGCAATATGGCTTCCTCAAGTGATGTTGCTGTATTCTCTGTCAGTGAATATGTAGTTCATTTTCAAAACCTGTGATATATACATTCACATACATTTTTTTAATGTTTTTGCTATTTTATATGTATTTCATAATTCTATACTTTCAACAGTGTTCGGCTGAATGCAACACTTGACTAGCTACAAACATCTTAATATATATAAATCTCGTGTCACAATGTTTGACCTCAATGGACTCCTAAACCACTTAACCGATTATAATAAAATTCGCACACCATGTGCAGTTCGATCCAACTTGAGAGATAGGATAGTTTAAATCTCAAATTATAGTCGCAATTTTAATTTATTGCTAATTATTTGTTTGTTATTATTTGACAGTCACAATTATCTGTTAACTCCAAATGATTCTAACAGATGTCGATACCTTTCGACTGGGTTGAGTAAGTAATCAATAGATGGCGCTGCTGAGCCCATCAGTTGGCAGAACAAATTGAATCAAGAAATCCAGCTCAAAGAATCAGGACAGCAGAAGGTCATGCACAACCACAAATGGTTTAGATTTGGAAAATCCATGTTTTTCTCATGGGCAACTATATGTTGCGTGTTCACGTGTTGGGAAACCGTCGAATCTATTTGTGTTAGCTAAAGACAGGTTAACCAAAAACATTGTGCACCGATTGGTGTTAAATTAAATTGAAATTGATAGTATTTATAATTCAAAAAAATAGATATTAATGTTTAAAAGTTTAAGACTGTCTGCCTTGCCTACCTCATTCATGAGTTTAAGCGTCACATGTTATTTACTGTATCATACTGTAGTATACTTATAGTTGTTATAAAATTAAATGGAAATAATAAATCTGATAAATTTTTATTTTGTACCTATTGATTTCTGCTTAATATCAAGTGTAAGAACATTTTAATTAATTGTGTTCAACGTACTTCCCCTTCAAATCTCAATCCAGTGAATTTGTATACCAACATCAACATTTTCGTCTTTGTTCGTAAATAATTTCATTGTACTAAAGGGTTATAGTAGTAGAAAGTCAAATAAGGAGATCACCATATTTTTCTACAAATACCATCTGTGTGAAAAAACATAGTGGACTCCGTGACTGATGTTCTCTTATTGTTCCTCTTAGATTGTTTAATATAATGTAATATAACAAAAACTTTAGCCACAGCAACGCGTGGCCGGGTCAGCTAGTAATTATATATGTAATGTAGTCAATAAACACTTTTACTTCAAAGGAATTCCGTTCGAAATATGTTTCGCAGGTTATATCTTAGGGTTTGGAGATATCTATTATATCTTTTGAAAAAATGATTTCTATCCATTTGATAAAAATCCAGAATTCTTCTGAATTCAATGGTTTGATGAACTTTGATGGAGTAAGTGGTGAGAACTTTCCACCACTTGATATGTATGTCAAACGGCGTGCTTTTATGACTGCTTCGTCCTCACATAAAATTGTGTAGTGAGGTAAAGAAGCGCAGGATGTCACATTAGATTTGCTTTCATATAGTTCACAATTCACACATTTTGATACTATTTCTTTGATAGTTTTCCGTTTATTTTTTGCGTTAAAGGGGGAGAGTTTTTGGACTACAGCGTGACAATTCAAATTATTTTTTTCCAAAATTAATTTTTTCACGAATTCATTGCTATTAGGCGAAAGTAATGGAAACTTAAGAGTTTCACTAACATCCCCATAAACTAATTTACTTATTTTCAATAATCCTTGTTTATCCTCATACACAAGTAAATTCTTTGGTAACATGACATTGTCTGGAAAAATTTCTTTCGAATCAATCTAAAAACGTAAAACTCTTTTCCAAGTTCCAAGTGACTTAATATCCCTCTATGTTTTTATTCATTTCTAGTATTGAAATGAAATCGAATAATCCAACCAACTACTCTAATTTCAGAGAATTTGGAAAAACGATTGAAGTCGATTGAGGTAGGCCTATCTTTACTTAATACATTTGTAGTAATTGAAATATTTTCCTTCTCAATTTCAACTTCCTTTTCGGAACATAATATTTTAGTGAATGTTCAATTATCTGAATGCTGTTTTAACCATTCTGTACCTTTTCCCCCATCTATTTTAATGCCATGCTTTGGAGCATGCAGCCCCTAGAGGCAATGTCAGCTATATTCTGATGACCTGGCACATGATACTAATCATCGATTCACGTGGAAGCTAGCCTAGCTGGAGTTATTGGTGTTATCCTAGCTTTTGCCTGTACAATTTGAACCGATTTGCTATTAGTGGATGCGGGCTGAATGAATCTAGATCTTTTTCTACATCATTACTCAAAGAGAATTATCTGGTAATTTCACAAAAATCAATCAACTTCATTTGTTTCAACCATGTTTCGCATTTGTTGATAATTCGGTAACCTTTCATCCCAACCAATTTTCATTTTCCAAAATTCTTGTAGCAAGAGTTTGGGAATTTGTGAAACCTATAGGGTTGAATACTCTTTGTGCGAGTAAACCCGTTTTTGTTTCATGATAAAATCGATAGTTCAAGACAATAACAATTTCTTCTCACGTCAGACATTTTTTCAACGAAATTAGTGATGACATATCGATACTGACATCTCGACAATAGCATATTCCGGTTCCTTTCGCGATTTTATGAAAGAGTGTTGAAAAAACAGTGAAAATCCTGGCGGTGTTGCCACATGGTAGGAAACGTAGGACATATGCGAGGTAAAACATGACAAGGGCGTGATTTCCAGGAAATAAAAAACATTTTTGGTGGTTTTTCATATGGAATGATCTCCGACAAGTACTCTACAATTATCTACGATAATAGTTTCGATTTGAGTTAAATTAGGAATTTTAGCAAGGTGGCTGTGCCAACTTAATGTTAGCAAAGCCACCCCTTAGGAAAAAAGTATAAGCGCGATTTTCTTTCCACGACAAATTCTCGACAATTATACGACATTAAAAAAAATGTTACAGTGATTTTACTGCAAGTGGCCATGATAACTTTATCTAGGTCATCAATTGACTTGATTCTTCTTATCGATTTGTAATGCTTCGTTTTCAATATACCGGGTGTCAACATTGTAAGAGAAATAGTTCTTAATATTCTTTAATAAGATTCTTTTCACGCTGGGCAGTGTTATTTGATATAGAAAGGGGCGAATTCAGTCTTAACTAGATTGAATTCATCATGTCCAGTGGGGCCCAGAAGACACCTTAAAACAAAATTTTTGGCTAAAATGTGTGCCACGATTTTTTGCAATCTTGTTTTATTTCCGTATTGAGCAACTGAAACTAACAATTCTTTCATTTGTATCTTTTCTTTCCCATCTAGCATTGGTTTTGTAGAAAAAATATGAATCACTTTATTACATGTTCCTGAGATAACAAAATAAAAAATATGAACTGCTAAATCAAAAAATGTCACCGAAAGTAATAAAAGAAATTGATGTTCATGGACTTACAATAATGCAATTTTCATTCATGAATAAATAATAACAATTACACGGATTCATCTTTTGACTCATTTGTATTCATTTCAAACTGCCATTAAGTTTTAACGTCTTATAAATTTGCGTCATCCTCATGTTCTTTAGAATTTTTCTATAGCAACATCCTGAAACAGTTTTCATCAAGATACGAAAATCCTAAAAAAAGTAGTAGTTCTTTCAGTTGTTCTGTACGAAGAAAAAATGCAAAAATCAGTGGAGCACATGATGAAAAATATTGGATGAGGTGCCTTCCTGGACGCCACTGATTTGAATATAGTTAGGGCTGGATCAGCCTATCACTACCCCCCCAAATAACACTGCCGAATTCCAACAATATTGTGGAAATAAGATATTTAGGAAAAAAATATATGTTTTACATGTTGGCAATCTTTATCTTCATTAACGAACCATTGTTTATTGTTTTTTGGCTCAGAATTACTCAAAAAATCTCCCTTTCAAGTTTGGTCACATAGCACCCTATATATTTTCTACAATAAAAGGTTGTGAAAAAATTACCTGAAGAGTTTTTTTCTGGGTGCGATGTGGACTTCGTGTGTTTGTAATTATTCGGAATGATTTCTCAACAGTAGACTGAATAGCGGGCTAAAAAAGATGACCCTTTGTCACAATTTATACTATTCTCACATTTTGCTATTTCCAGTCTCTGAAATTCATCGAGCAGCGTTATATCATGAACATCAGTCTCAGATTGCCTTCACTAATTCTATGGTCATCTTCCAGAGCATGTTAGGCGACATTGGACTTTTTTCCAGCATGCTTCACTATTTCTATGGTTATTGCTCACAGCCTGCCGGGCGATAATAGACTCCCAGGAAATCTGAGGTGGCGAGAGATCCTCTACAACACCCTTTGGCTTGGCAGTAGGAAGGAACATTCCTCTAGTTTCGAACATTTTTCGAAGACGACCAAGAACATGCACTCAGACCATGATTAAAGTTCCTCCTCTAATTTCTAATACACTGTGTTCAATTTGCATCCGTTGAGGCAATGCAAATTTAATTTTTCTAAATTACCACTCCTATTAGATACAGAATTGAATAAGAAAGGACCAGGCAGAAACCTTATGGCAAAATGGTCAAGGGTTAATTTTGCTGAATTTTTGTTATGCTGTAGAATGAGACCTCCTGGACTGAAGTGTTTATGGACCCAACTCAATCCTTTGACTAGTTTTTGATATACATGGTGTCGAAGGTGAAGAGTAGTCTTTCCTTCAAGAAGCGTCGCTCGTAGGAAAACACCTCGGATGGAAATGGTTTGAGCGACAAATATTGCTTACCTATAAGAAAATTATTGCAGACTGAAACCCAATGAAGATGAATTTTACATACGAGGTGAGTCAGACATTATTCAAAATGAAATTCTTAATCGACCGTTCAAAATGAGATGTTACCAAAGCAAGTGGCACACTAAAATGCTCATCTAAAATGACATACAGAGTAAGAGTAAGATTATAAAGGCACGTTGGTCTTCGTATATTGTTATTGCATAGCATTTCAATGAGAGACATTATATTATTTTATACTGAAAAAAAAAAGATATTAATCTTATCCATATTACAATGCTTCATCAGCGATTACATCATACACACAGATTCTCATCAACAGTTTTCATAAAGACCCAGATACAAAATTATAAAATATATATCAGTCTCGATATCAGTGCATTCGTTACCTCAAGGCCTTTTTTTACATGGTTTCCCCAATAAACAAATTCAAGGAACAGAACAAACAACAGTGAACAAACGAATAGAAAAATAAGAACAACAGTGGGTACTTACTTTTGTCGCAAAATATCCTCTGCCTTCTCATCTGTGCCTAGAATATAGGAATAGGTAGCCGGCGTGGAGTACCATGTTCTCATTCCGTTAGATCATCATATAGTTCATGTTGTAGAATGTGAGCATATTTTTTGAAGGGTATTTGAAAAATCCTGTTCGTTGATAGCTAGGACATGGCAATCTGAGGCCACGATCATTTCTGGTTGTACCATATGTTGAGAACTTGGAAGTTGGAACTTTTTCAAGTTTAGGTGATGTGCAATCTATGACTATAATCACTTTGGGAATATTGGAGTTAGAATTATATAGTGCGCTCACAATTGAATGAGAGCGCGTGATGTCTTTCAATATAATTTTCTCTGGTTTATGCATTAAATCTTATGTTAAGTGGTACAAATCGTCGCCCTTAAAAGTGCAAGTAATGATTTCACTTGTACGTGGAAGGGTGTTGGAATATCATTTCCAAAAATACATCTGACGCACATGTCAAAATGTTTTTCTCAATCACTGTTCTGTTCTCACCCGGCTCGTAGGCATTGCAGATTGCGAATAACTCTTCAATTTTCGAACTCGAAGTAAAGACCTTCAATTCATCCTCATTAACATTAAATCCAGTCAATGACGGTAAAAAAAGTGTAAATACGGGTTGTGTGTAAGAATAGTTTTTATAACTAAAGTCCGCCTAATAAAAGTTCATTCAAAAAAAGTTCATTCACTGTGTATTTATTCCATACAGCATCGATTTCTATGAAAATTTGGATTTAGGTTCTACTTACTATCTATTCCGAAGTTTATCCTTTGCCAGAGATTGCTTTTCCTCCCCCTTCTTGGGGGTAAAAAAAATTCATTGAAAATAAGTGCGGAAATTGATAGACTAATTCTATGAAAATTTTTTTAAATGAAGTTTTTTCTGAAAGGTGATACTTTCCGAATTATTCGTGAGTGAAATTGTCGGTTTTCAGACAAAAAACACGTTTTCAGATTATTTTCGCGAATAACTGGAAAATATGCATATAAACGATAAACCTGTAGAAAGCAAAATGATAGCTTTTAAAAAACAGAAATAATCGGGTATTTATGATATATCACGAATCAATACAAATGGAATTATTGCTTATTGAAAGTTGATTAGTATTTTCAAACGCCATAATGGAATAACCAAAAACCAATGCATTTTTCGGCTAAAACACATCGAACTTTTTAACGTCCTTCATAAAACCTTCATTTTAATTTTCAATTGTAGTTACTAGCATCAAAACTAAGCGAGGTATGAAGAGTATATGTCGATTTCTATTTTTTCGTTGGGAAAAATAGTGAAAATCTCACCCTCTCTTCCACTCCGTTCGAAAAAAATCGTTACCACCTAACAGTTAACTTTATTTATGTTCTCATAATACGTTCTGGGTGTTTGACCAGTTGGAAGTACTTACATTTGAAAAAAATTGAGCTTGAAGAAAAGAAATCATTTTCGTAATTTAGCTTGAAATCGCATTTTCTTCAAAATAACTTATAGCTCTCAAGAATACCTACAAAATTCCTGTTTGAAGGACATGATTGCTGAAAAACTAGGCGAATTATTTTTGTAGAAATTATATTATTCTCTTCATACCTCGCTTAGTTTCGATGCTACGAACTTCAATAAGAAATAGAAATGAAGGTTTTTTGGGGGGACTTCAAAAAAGGTTCCATGAGTTTTCTGAAAAATGCATTGGTTTTTGGTTATTGTACGTAGAAACTGTCCATTTTGGCGTATGAAAATACGAATTAACTTTCAACAAGCAATAATTTCGTTTGTATTGGGTCTGCATATATCATAGATACACCATTTTCTTTGTCTTTTTATAAGCTATAATTTCGCTCTCCACAGGTTTTTCGATTAAATTCATATTTTCCCAGTTATTCGCGAAAAAGAATATGAAAACGTATTTTTTATGCCTGAAAACTGACTATTTCACTCGCGAATTAGACGAAAAGTATTGCCTTTCAAAAAAACATCATAAAACAAAAGTTGCTTAGAATAAGTCATTTTATCGATTTCCGCACATACTTTCAATGAGAAATTTCTCACCCCTCAGGAGTGGCATCCATCCCTATGGAAAAAAGCAACCTCCGGCATAGGGTAGACTTTGCAGTAGATGGTAAGTAGAACCTAAATCGATATTTTTATGAAAATCGGTGATGAATAAACGGAAAAATGGTCATTGACTGGATTGATGTTTTTGTATTCTCATAGTTTCTAATACGATTACAAGCAGATTGAAGGCATTGGAGGAAATGGTAAAGATCATTTATTATATCCGGTCTGTGAATATAACGTGAACTAACATGAAATATTGAAAATAGTCCTTTCGGGTATTAATCCGTATACCAGTTGTCGGAATCTTCATCAAGGACTTCAAGGACTCAATAGATGTCTCCATCAATACAACAGCAATTTAGCTGATCTACCCCATTACGGATTGACCAGGAAAACTATAATATCAACACAATACGCCCTGAGTTGAGTAACTATTGATAAATCAATTCCGATTTAATCGGTCAAACAGCATTGGTTAATCAGCTTCCTCTCCGCTTTTCTTCCTTCCCGTCAAAGTGTTATAGCATATGTTATACAAGCGAACGGCAGCTCTTCATCTGGCGGCACTGGGTCATGGGTTTCATAAATATTATCTTTTTATTTTTATTTGATAGTCAAGAAAATGCCATTGAGCGCCACTGAAGTTTTTGGTGTTTCGGGACCCAGAAACCTTTTGAGTATATTGACAGAGAATTATGAAATAAAGAATCCAAATTCCCAATTGAATATTTAATGAAAACCCGCTGTTTGATGATTATGTACAATGAGTTAATTACTAAGAAAATATATGAATGGAATCAATCAGCTGATGATTATTCAATGTATGATAAAACAAATTTTATAACAATAAAATATAAATGGCGCAAATCGATTTATACCAATGATGAAAAAAAATCTGCACAAAACAAACTAGGTGAAACTGACCCCAAATGATCCTTGGTGTTGGTGGAATCTTTCAGCTGTGCTCAGTTACCTAGGTGTTCGAACAGGATCTCAGAATGATAATATAGAACAGCTAGTAGTGGCTCAGGGACAATAGCCATGGGTATTCGACAGACATCTATGGTTGGGAGATTTCCAGGGCAGCTGGAGGCTCAGGAGCTATAGAGCTTCGAAGACATGGGTACTCAACATAGACATCTATAGTCTGATGAATTCCAGGGCTGCCGAATAGCGAACACTCACTGCTAAAATGGACAGCTGGGAGCTCAGAAGAAGTAGGACTTAGGAAACATGGGCACTCTACATAGATCTCTACGATCAGATCATTTCCAGGACAGTAGAACAGCGAAGAGTCACTGCAAACAGCTGGTATCTCAATATCAATCCTCCATAAGGGACCCTGTGAAATAGGTAACACTTTACTACCTACTTCAATAAAAAAGGAATTTTCCTACACGTGGTACAAATTAGAGTCTGCAGGTTATACATACCTCTTGGTTCCAGAGGGTTTTCAGAGTATGAAATACCGCAAAAAGAATCACACAGCAGGCAAGGAAAACGTATCTCAAGATACTGGGAGGACGTCGTCTCCACACTACGGTTTTCAATGAAAGCCCCATTTTTTCAACTTCGTAAAACCAAAATGGCATTCAGGAGTTTTTTATCAAATATCAAGAGTGTGAAAAGGAAGGTTCACGAAATTTCCAAAATGAAATAATCTACGCATGACACGGTGCGTCGAGAACGCCTGTCTCTTTTCAGCCGATGGCACTTTGAGAGAGAAATAAACTTGATGCCTGACAGATTGATGGCCAAGGTTGTAGGTATTAAAGGGTTGACCCAATCTTCAAATACTAGGAGTACACGGAACCAGACGTTTTAGGAATGAACTGACAGAGAAGTAGATGCCAAAATAAAGAGAAGGAAAGAGGATTAGTTTCCCACTTCAGAATTATCAGTGAAAGTCGGTAACTGAGAACACTGTAAATACCAATATCGATGTAAACAAATAAACGCCACCGTGAAAATGAGATTTGAGGTACTGAACAATTAATATACAAACTAGTAACTAATTATACTAATAAACAATGACGTATACTATATAATACAAAATGTTGGTGATATGCGTTATAATTCACCAAATGATTATGATTAAATCACCAAACTATTATATTTCGCAGGAAATTAAACAAGCTGTCCAATCAAAGATTATTGGAACTAGGTATAATTTTATGTGTACCTCCACAACAACCAAATATCCTCGGGCCCAGTCTTGGACGGGTACTAATATACATATGGTAACGAGATAGAAAGCGAGGGTGTTTTCAAGTAATCACACCTGTTTTTAGGTAGTTGAGATATAATTATACGAGGTAGAACACAAGGTATGGCTGCATCAATTCATGACGAAAGCGTGAAAACCTGCTTGTAATAATTTTAATCCAAGTAGGACAAAATCTCGAATGTAAACATAATTTATTTTATTAATAAATACATAGCATTTGATTATGGCTCAATTATAAAGGATTAGAAAAGATAAATGCTATACATCCCCCTTCAAAAAAAATTGTTTATCAAGATAGACAATTTTTGAATATTCAATTCAATTGGAGTTCAACTTATTAATTTCCAGGACCAAAATCTGTACATAAAAAAAATAACAAAGTGATAACTTATGGAATTAAAGTATTTATAAATTTTAAATGAACACAAAATTCACAGGGCTCTGATATCTTCGCGTATCACACGCCTATAATAGGGTCATAATCGGTAGGTCAAAATCGGAAACGGTCAAAATCAGTTAAAGACAAAATCGGTAAGGTATTAGCCAAGTGATTAGGTTCTACGAAACATAAAGCAAACAAAAAAATGGATAAAGGGTTCTAGAAACCTCTTCTATAAAAATCTAAGAAAAAAAATTGGTCATCACTCATGAAGTATGACAAGTTATTCAGACAAATTAGAAGAATTTTCCTCTGAGTCATTGGACTCTGAGTGGTTATATGCCTTCAGGTCCTTAATGTGCCAACGACCAACATTGTTTCCATCTATATCCGTTAACTCATACACTAGTCGAGATAGTTTTTTCTTCACGATAGAAATAAGGTATCTGGGAGCAAGCTTAGCACTAAAACGGTTCGCAGCATTCGAAAGTACTCTGTTCCGACGCCAGACCCGGTCACCTACATCAAATGTTACATCCCTTTTTCGAAGGTTATATGACCTGCTGTTTCTTTCATACGCTTTGTGAAGTTTTTTTCTAACTTCATCAAATATTTCCCCTAAATTTGGAAGATTTTCTGAATAAGATTTTCTGTCTCCCGGTAGTATCTCTGAATCGTGTTCAAAATTATTATCCTCAAACGATTTCCCTGAAAGAGGAGGTTGTCTTCCAAAGACTAAAAATGAAGGTGAAAAACCTGTAACCTCGTGTTTTGCAGTATTCAATGCCTGACGAATTTTATAAATTTCATGATCCCAATTTTGGTGCTCGTCGATATAACTACGTATCACGGTTTCAATGGTTCTATTGTTCCTCTCTACAAAATTTACATGTGGTGAGTATACAGCGTTATACCAAATTTTAACCTCATACTTTTTACAAACATTTCTAAAAGTTTTACCTGATAGTTGACTTCCATTGTCGCATATAATAAATCGTGGTACTCCAAACATAAGAAATACATCATTTTCTAAGATTTTTTCAATTTGATGAGCTTTAGCATCTTTTAGAGGAAATAAAAGTGAGTACTTGGAAAACCAGTCTGAAATAACTAAAATCCACTTATTGCGTTTCTTAGACGGCGGTAAGGGTCCAATTAAATCTAATCCTATGACCTCCCAGGGTTGTTTAACAATTTTTTCTTTCCCCATTAACCCCATTCTAGCGTTGTTTGGCATTTTCTGTGCACCACAGACCTTACATGATCTAATATATTTCAGAATGTCGTGCCTCATCTTTGGCCAATAAAACCTCTCTTGAATTCTACCCAAAGTTTTGTAAAACCCTAAATGACCACAAACCGGAGGGTCGTGAAATGACTTGATCAGTTCTATACGTTGTGGTTTTGGAACTAAAATCTTCCACTCGGGAATATTTGATTGAATGGGAACATTAGAAGGTACAAATTTATATAGAAAATCATCGTCAACTTTCCACTGAGGATACTTATCAGGATTTTTAATTACCTTTTCTCTTAAATTATCGAACCATGGATCGATCCTTTCAACATCGACATCATACATCGCTATTTCTTCATTATCTGGAATTATACGTGACAAAGCATCAGGGACAATATTATTGCTCCCCTTTCTGTGAATAATATCGAAGGTATGTTGTCGGAGTCTGACCGCCCACCTTTGTAGTTTTCCTGAGGGATTCTTCAAGTTGTTGAGCCATAAAAGTGAATAATTATCTGTATATAAAGTGAAACGAACACCTTCAATATAAGGCCGGAATTTTTCAATACAAAATAACACCGCTAAAAGTTCTCTTTCTACAGTAGAATAGTTTCTTTCTGCTCGGGATAAGGTTCTGCTCGCATAAGCAATTACACGTTCACTACCATCTATATTTTGGGTGAGAACTCCCGCTATACCCGTACCGGATGCGTCGCTCTGAATAATAAATTCCTTAGAAAAATCTGGTTGAGACAAAATAGGAGACGAAACTAATAATTGTTTTATTTTTAAAAATGAACTTTCTGCAGAATCGTTCCATTGTATAGGTTGAGATTTCTTTTTTCCCTTAATGAGATCATTGATCGGCGATAAAAGAGCTGAAAAATTGTTAATAAACCTCCTGTACCATGAGCACATTCCAACGAACCTTTTGACTTCTGTGACTGTTCGTGGACGAGGGTAATTTACCATGGTAGCCACTTTGTCGGGGTCGGTTCTTAATGAATTCGAACCCACAATAAAACCAAGAAACTTTAAGGAAGTTTTGAAGAATTCACATTTATTTAAATTTATCGTTAAGTTGGCCTCCTGTAATTTTTCTTTCACTTCTTCAAGTAACTGAATATGTTCTTCAAAAGTGGAACCTGTGATAATTATGTCATCTATATATGAAAAGATTTTAGGCTCATAACGAGGTCCGAAGATAGCATCGACAAGTCGTTGTTGAGTCTGAGCAGCATTACATAACCCAAACGGAACGGTAACAAATTGAAACTGCCCCCTACCAATGACGCTAAATGCTGTTTTTTCCTTTGAAGAAGGATCTAATGGTATCTGCCAAAATGATTTTCTCAAGTCCAACGAGGAAATATATTTTGCATCTCTCAAAGAGTTTAGAATTCTTTCAACGTTTGGTAACGGATAACTATCGTATTTTGTGATAGCATTCAGAGGGCGTCCATCAAAACAGAATCGGTACTCTCCATTACTCTTTTTAATCAACAAAACAGGCGAACACCACGGACTCTGTGAAGGCTCTACCACTCCCAATTTCAACATTTCATCAAGCTCATCGTTCAAAATTTTTGCCATGTACGGTGACATAACATAGGGCCTTTTACGAAAGGGAGGTTCACTACCAGTATCAATTTTCAAACAAATTTTATTAGTACGACCCAATCTATCTTTACTACAAATTTCTTGATAAGAATCGATCACAGACTGTGCCTGTTCCCGTTGTTCTGAAGAAAGATCATCTAGTGAATGTAAACTTGCATCAACAAAACATTGTGAATTACTTACTACGTCAATTTGAGAATATGAATTGAGACTGCTATGTACATGCCAACTGTTATCATAAAAATCAACCTGAATATTGAATTGTCTAGCAAAATCGCAACCGAATATAAATGAATGAGGTAAGCTAGGAACTACTAAAGCTTTTATTACTTGGCAAACTCCGTCAACAACGATAGGCAAATAAACAACACCTTCAACAGCCTTTTGTGTACCATCTGCAGTTGAAATACTCTTTGTGAAAGACTGAGTAACGGCAAGATTGAATTTGTTTATTACTTTCAGACCTGCTGAACAAACTAAGGAGACACTTGCTCCAGTATCTAATAAAACTGTTAAATTTTGATCAAATAAACGGACAATTATATAGGGTCTATTATCTGAGGGTCTTTCAATAAAAAGTGGAGAAACTTCATTAAAGGAATTTTGATGACTTTTGTAAAACGTTGCAACAGTGGATAACCATTTATTCCAGTCAAATTTGTTGAATTTCACATCATAAGATTTGGCCCCCTTATTGGGTATGGATTTTTGGCCAGAAAACGCCTTACCCTCTAATCGTTTTTTGAATTTGAGCAATTGGGACAATTAGAAATTTTAAAATCAGTTAATCCACATTTAAAACAAAACAGTTTTCTTTTAGATCTGCAGTCTGAAAATACATGGTTAGGCAGTCCACAGTTCCAACACGATACTGTTTTACTGGTGGAAGCTGTTGAAGATTCACCCTTAGAAGCATGACTCTTATTGCTATTAAATCTTTTCTCATCGCGTTTTCTAGAAGCAAAATTATTTCTAGGACTTTTCTGAGGTTCACGTCTGAAATTGTTTTCTGAAATGTTGGCAACTTGTGTAACTAAATTAGTTTTTGCTCGAAGATTATTTGCTTCTTCCAATCTCCTACATAACTTGGATAGATCAGAAACTGATGTAATCTCATGCAATGCTAATTGACTTATATACTCTGGTAATAAATTTTTTCTAAGATATTTTACTTTAGATACCCAAGTAGCACAAACATATTAGACCAATATTGGTTCAATATTACGAAAATATTTACCTTATATTGTAGATATCATATTGGCCACAAAAAAAAAGTGAACATTCGGCGATATTGGATCAACATTCGAAACCAATGTAAGGATATATCGTTTCAACTATATTGGTACAATATTGTTAATGATATATCGACTAAAAGGGAATATTCGATCGATGTCACTAATTTTTTTTTTCATAATATTCGGGATTATACATATCTTTTTTATTGAATATTCAACTGGAAAATTTCACTCTTCTGTATCAACTAACCGAATACTAACCTGGAAAAAACTCTGGCTGCTGCGGGGCTTGAACTCACGACCTTCAGAAGAGAAATATTGTGGTCGACCAAAAAGCAAAAAAGCAAAAATAATTTTATTATCCCCTTTTCTGTTCATAATTTTACCTTAAACCTAACACAGAGTTGTATATCAGAACATCACATAAATAAATAACATATAACGTATACAAGTATAAATAAAATACAGGACACATACAATGCTAAAAACCTATGGACACACTTTATACAAGGACGGGACAACATATTAAAATGGAGTCCTGGAGCGGGAAGCGTATCCACGGGCCGTCCACCCCCCTTTCGGTGGGTGTCCAGTCCGCTTTTACCCTCTTACAGCAGCACAGAACCGAGAGAAGTCGGTCAGGCAGCTGTACGCGCTGATGTCATGCGCTGCTCTAGCTGTGCTCGGCCAAGTTTTACTCATTCAGGGATGTAACCGCACCTCCTGCCCAAGGGCTTATGTGCAGGTTGCGTTGTCAAAGCGTAAGAAAATTCTAATGTGGCATAGATAATATGTTGGTCACGCGTCAAATCTGGCGAAGGCAACGGGTCGGAAAAACAGTGAAAAAACCGACTTAAGAGAATTCTCACCCTAATTAAAGGGTGTCAAGTTGCTTGGACACTTTAATCCGCTTCGTGGAAAATATCCAAGGCTTCATAGATCAGCCCATGTTTCAGGTGCTGACCATGATGCGCTCTAACACCGGTGATTCCACGTGTTAGAGGGCTTTTCGGGAGGAAAAACTTAAAGAATTTATAGGCCAGTTTCCTTATATGTTCTGTGACCGTTTCAATTCCTGTCATATCTCGCAACTCGTCCAATCGAATGTATCTATCACTGTTCGTGATGATACGAAGTACCTTGTTCTGCATCCTCTCGAGCCTCAACAAAGGAGTTTTCTTAAGGCTGCAGAACACTGGGCAGGCGTACAACATAGCTGGTCTGATCACTTGTTTGTAGATCAGCAGCTTGTTGTCCACACTAAGTTTGGCATTTCGTGCAATGAGGGGGTAGTTGCGTTTTATTGCAGCCCCCGCCCTCTGAATTGCCAAATTAATGTGCCTGTGGAAATTCAGGCGCCTGTCCAAAGTAACTCCCAGGTATTTGACGCTTTCTTGTTCATCCACTCGTCTGTCTCTGACTCTCAACTTTTCGAAGATTTTCACATTCGTGAACTTCCTCGAAAAGTTGATCGCCTCCGTCTTTTGCGGATTTAGACGGATCTTGTTTTTCTCAAGATACGGGACGATTAACCGATCCAAGTGGGTCTGAACTTGTTTGTTCGCGACCTCACTAGAAAAGGAATGTGCATATATTGCAGTATCGTCTGCATATATGGCAACATTCGTTTTCTGGAACATTGGGAAATCGTGCGTATATAGAGAATACAAGTGCGGGGATAAACAAGATCCCTGCGGAACACCTGCTTCGATTGGACGAGCTGGCGAGATACTTTCGTTTACTCGCACCCGAATAGTCCTATTAACCAGGTAGCTATCTATCAGCTTCACCATGTGTAATGGCATGTTTGCCCTCCACAATTTGGCTACCAATCCCTCCGTCCAGACCTTATCAAAGGCCTTCTCCATGTCAAGCAGAACCATGACTGTGTTCTTATCTCGGTTGAATGATTGCTTCACCTCGTGAACAACCCGGACCACCTGTGATGCCGTATTACGGCCTCGGCGAAATCCGAATTGCTCCTCGGGGATCAGCTTCATCCTTCCCTCGACTCGAACCAGCCTGCTCAGTATTATTTTATCCACCACCTTGGCGACCGCACTCAGCAGCGAGATGGGTCTGTAGCTAGTGATAGAAGCTTTATCCTTCCCTGCCTTTAAGATAGGCACCACCTCTGCATGTTTTAGACAATCTGGGTAATGCTGCCATTTTAGAATGCCATTTACTATGTGTACTAACTGTACGGTACATTTCCTAGGCAGGTTGCGCAGTAGAATTGCAGCAACCCTGTCGCATCCTGGCGCTTTATTTATTGGCATTCTTCTGATAGTCTCAGTAATCTCTTCATAGTCCGTCATCAATCTCTCATAAGTAGGTAGAGAGATCGACGCCGGCGCCATGTTCCTGATTTCACTAGCCTGACGGCTAGCTTCCCTGTGACTATCAGAAGAATCGGGACTCGCTCTATGAACGCTCTGAAAATAATCGACGAACAACCTGGCTTTCTGGGGGTCCGTTACCGCACGCTCATTGCCACTCTCTATGGTAGGTATGGGTTCGAACCTCTTGTCGAGCCGACGAGCCATCCTCCACAGAGAGTTGTCTTGAGCGTTTATCCTGCCACCTTTTATTGCTGAACTCCCTAATTTTGGCATTCACAAGATTCGCTAACTGAAGTAACGAATCTTTGTGAGCCGGATTTCTCGAGCGTTGCCACTCTTTCCGTGCTCGGTTTTTTCTTTTGATAAGTTCAACAATATCAGGTGGCAGTATATCTTTGCCATCCTTAACCACGACCGATTTAATCGACCTGTCCCGGGCGGCCTGAATACTCGAGATTAGTTCACGAGTACAAATATCAATCTCATTGAGATTCAGCTGAGCTTTGATATTCGTTTTCTCGTTTAGGATGCGTCTAAACTCCGACCAATCAGCAGTGATGTAGTCGAACTTCGTCTTTTTACCTCTAGGGTTTTCTCTGTTCAAACTAAACATCACTGGCCTATGATCGGAGCTTAGCTCATCCAAAACGCTCAGCTCACCCAAATCTCGAACATTCTTATTTATGATCAAATCTATCGTGGTCGGAGTACCCCCATTCCAGGGAAAGCACGTTGGTTCATCCGTGTGTTCAATATTGATATTATTATCCAACGAATATTCCCAGAGCGTTTTGCCATTCAGATTTGACTGATTACTGCAATTCCACTCTCGCCTCCTGGCATTGAAATCCCCCACCAGTAGTACTTTTTGGCTCACATTACACAGATTGTCCAAATCATGCACTGTGAACATATTATCAGGTGGGTTATAGATTGAAAAAATTGTGGTACCATCAACCAGCTTCACCCCAACATGCTCGATGGAGCTTCGCTGTTGTGGCACTCTTGTGAAGGGGATGTTGTTTCTTATCAACAAAGCTACACCCCCACCCCGGATTGCATTCGGCCTGTCAACCCTGATGGTGGTATAACCTCTGATGCTGAGTCTATGGTTCTGCCCGAGTTTGGTCTCGGACAGAAACATGATATCCACCCCGTGATAGTTAACAAAGTTAATAATAGTAGGGAGTTTATTATTAACTCCGTTAACATTGAGCATACATGCCTTTACTGGCATTTAGATGCTGTAGCTTTGAACATTTTCCCAGAAGAGGAGAAAAGCCCTCAGCTTTTCTCCACTGTCTCTCAGACCTGACATTACCTTCTCCAGATCGTCGAGCGCCCTAAACATCTCCGCCACATTAAACTTACGTAAGATGCGGTCGCATCTCTCAGTGAGCTCCGCAAAGCCAACGTTTCTGGCCGGCCTCTCTCCGCCCTGCGCCTCCGTTACCCGCTCCAGAGGACGGGAATCCGGGAACGGTGGTGTGCCTGGCGGCGTCGCATGTCGTCTTGGCAGTAGTGGCTCTCGCGAACCCACCCCAGACGAAGTCGACGAGCGAATCTGAGGTTCCTGTCGTCGCTGAAGAGCATTCTGGCGCTCCTGCCAAACGTTAGTCTCCGGTTCTGGGGCCGGTATATATTGTTGTTGCTTTCGTTGCCTTGGCTGAGGCTCGTTCTTTTCCTCTTTACGTCGTTGCAATGCCTCTAACCTCTTACTGTAAACCGGGCAGACCTTGGCGTTAGCCGGGTGCCTACCTTCACAGTTTGCGCACTTAGCGGGGGTATCCCGACTAACCGTGCATTCCGCAGTAAGATGGCTTTCTGCGCACTTCAAGCATCGAGGCGCCCGGCCACAGTTCGAGGTTGCATGGCCCCAGCCTTGACAACGGTGACACTGAATAATCTCCCGATCATTCTTCCTAAGTTCCCAATTTATTCTTGTGCTGAGAATTACTCTGACATGTTTTTTTAAGAAGCTGATCGTGACATTATTCGGCGTCACTATCATATACAATGGACTTTCGGTCCTCATCCGGAAGACTTTCAATGCTGTGATATCATGTCTTTCTTTCAGATCTTTCATTATTTCTTCCGGTTGAGGACCGAAGCCCAGGCCCCGGACGACGAAAGCGTGTGTTTTATCTCTCGGGAGAGTATACGTATGATACTCTGCACCCGCTTCCGTCATCAACTCAGTGATCTTCCTGTGATCGTTAACTGATTTTGTATGGATAAGAGTATCCCTCGCTTTATAGCTAATTTCGAAAGAGGATTCTAATGAATTTCTGAGTTTATACAGTTTATCCACACTTAAAGTGGCTCTCCCAGCCAGAACGATCGCAGGAAGATACTTTGCAACCGGAGTCTTTTTCGTTTTGCTGCCAGTCTTCGACGGTTGCGCAACCTCATCTTCGGTGAGAACGTCGTCCGTCTGATTAGACTCCTCGACGTTCAAACCTTCGAATCGGTTGCTAGTCGTGATGGCAGGGGTACTACTGTCATTTTTCTTGCTTTGAATTTTCTTGAGTTTATTGGTTTTAACTGGTGTATTGAATTTATTCTTATTCTCCATAGACTCTTTAGAAGTTCCAGGCAATGCTGGAAATACTTCTGGGGCTCTTTTGTTGGGAGACTTAACAACAGTTAAAATTTTATTCAGTCTGTTTATTTCATCCTTCCACTTTTCTTTTTCTTTTTCAATATAGTGCTGTTTGATTATTTCAATTTGTCCAAGGAACATCTTCTGCTGAGGAAAGTCCTTTAGCGCTTCCGGCATTTCAAACTTCGCCCTGCAGAAGATGTCCACTTGGCGCTTAGCAACTTTATTGATCTCATTGTTAATGTTTTCCAACTTTTCTTTTGCCTCATAGTAGCTATTATATTCAATGTTTAAAATTGTTTCATTTGAATTTGTTATTTTTGATTTATTTTTAAAGTTATTTTCAGGTTTTGACTTATCTGATTTTTCTCTGTTGGAATCTGTGGTTTCAGCAGTTTTACCCCTGCCACCACGACGACCGTTACGTTTCCTGACTCGCTTACGCTTTCGTTTAGGCATTTGCTCCCTATACTCTCCCTCGTTACCACTGGTCTCATCGCTCGTCGACTCGTCCGCGGAATTTTCGTCCGAGTCGCTCCCGCCAGTAGACTTATGTGACTCGCCCTGCACATTTTTCCCAGGAGGGTTGGTTTTGGATTTTCCATCCTCCACTTCTTTCTTCTTTTCTTCGGCCTCCAATTTCTTCTTCTCCTCGTTCTCAGCTTTAAGAACTTTCTTTTCTTTGTTTTTAACCTCTTCTTCCGCCATTTCCTTGACCATTTGGATAAAGATATTTTCTTGTAAAGAAGTGGAATTCTCCGAGTTTTCACCCCTGATGTTTCTCATGGCAGTTGGATTTTCCTGCCAATCCATTTTCACAGGACTTAGATTTCTGATTACAGGGTCGCTATTTCGACGTTTTGTATCATTGCAGTTCTTAGGAATGATTTCAGGTGATGTCTGTTCCTTGAAGTTGTCAGGGTTATTTAAAATCCCTTGTATTTCCTCGATTCCTTTAGTAACTGCTTTTTTAACGAATGAAATTTTTTCGTTATGTTTCGCCCAGTCGAGAATATGTAAGTCCTGTGGATTACCGGCTTCAATTGGTTCAGAATCTTCCGAAAGTTCATATCTTGATTCAAAGAGTTCCTTTTCGGATACTTCCCTATTTAAATTATTGTCTGGCTCTGTTGTAGGAGTTTGATAGTCTTCCTCGGTGCTTGAAAATTCCGTGTTTCCAATATTCACCGTCACCGTGGTCGACCACTATACACTCTACGGCACGAAGAGACTTGTTTATGAGAAGGAGTTGGGTGGTATAGATGTGGTGACTTCAAGTTAGTTATGTTCGAGACAACATTAAAATGTTAAAAACTTAAGTAACAACGAAATATATTCGAAAAAACACAGAAGGATCACTGTCTTATGTGATGGTGATTTGACATATCAAACTTGCTGTGCCAAATGTTCTGGACATATTTCAATTTTTCCAAATTTTGTTAGGAATAATTCGTGATGAATATTGCGTTACCGATATTGATATATGTTTGAATACATCAAGTGATCACCTTCAAAATCCCGATACCCCTTTTCAGGCTGTGATTCTAAAATGACTATTCGAATATTTTCATTCTACTGTTAAAACAATATTCAAGCAATATCAGAATTCGCATATCTATATTGCAGTATCATGCCGATATGCCACCTAACGTGAAAATACAATATTTTAATCTACGCTCCCAAACAATGTCGAATATACATTAGATTTCGATGTTGAAAATTGAGTATATACAAAATATGCAGACAATATTGAAATATCTATGTTGTTAAAGTGATATTATTCATTATTACCTGATATGGTTATTCAGATATTGGTAATATGTTATCAAACCCATATATTATCAATATTGAACCTTACAAAATGCAGTTTAAATTTATTGTCAATATTGAGCCAATATTCATAATGAGATATCGTTTTCTCAATATTGATTAATATTAGTTCAACATCAATTTTTCACTTACGTTGTATCTATATTGGACCAATCTGAACTCGGGGTTCAGCCAATATGATGTGCTACTTGGGTAACTCTGCTGGTACTCTGGACAGTCTACCAAATAAGGTTTCCACATGGGCAATATAAATAGCAACCGATTCATTTCTCTTTTGTTTCCTTGACTTAATCTGCTCCCAAATATCCTCATCTATATCTGAATTTAAAAAATCTCTTTTGAGTAAATCAACAAGTGAAGACCAATCAGTTAAATTAGATTTCACACTTCGATACCATGTGAAAGCATCTCCTACAAAAAATTCTACTGCAGATTCGAAAAGGATGTTATTATTAACCTTTCGAGCCAAAGCCAACTCATCTACCTGTTCTAAAAATGAATGAAGTGTTTTAGGATCACCATTAAATTTAATTCCCCATTTAGAAATTGGTATCATGTTGTTGGAACAATTTACAACTGGCGCAGGAATATTTACTACAGGGGGTGGTTGTACACTAGCATTTACCACAGCAGGACTTTTGATACTATCATATAAATCAGCCTCTAGTTTTAGACAAGTTGCATAAGCTTCAGCCTGAAAAGTTACAAATTCATCTTTGATAGTAGTATCAACTTTTCCAGGAATCTGTAGAAACTTCAATAATCTGGCGGTTCGATTCAACACATGCGCGATCCTTGATTTGATTCTGAGGAATAATGTGTCAGTTACCAGACCAGAATCACTGAAATCTATAATCAACTCAGTAATAGAAGTTAAGCTTTTATTTATTGCGTCTTGTTCAGTACGAAAGCTGAAAGCATAACTATCTAATTTCAAATTTACATCAGGATCAACTTGTTCTTTACTCAGAAGTCTACATAGAATCTTCCGTTTATCTGCCACAATTCGAGCAGTGGTAACTCCCCTTACTAACAGTTCATATTCAAGTTCAAAGTCAAGCAAATGGTTAACTTGGAATTTTTCAACACTCATTTTGTCAAGCAGTTTATATCAGCAATTTAAACTATTGCACAAAAAATGTTCATGGAAATGCAGCCAAGATACCCGAAATATTCTCCCTCTACTTCTATTTAGCAAAACAAAGAGCTGGTTTTCTGGAGGAACACACAAAACTATATAACCTTCAAATTAACTCAGTGAAGACCACACCAAAAATATTTCTAGTACATCAAATATATACCTCAAATTGTACTACATAATGCGCTTCAAATAATATCAAGTTAAACTGTTGAACCAACAAGAAAATGCTTAGTTCAAAATCCACAAAAAATATACCATAAAAAAAATCAGTAGAAAAAGTCCCTACTCCATAAGATTATTCGCTGTTCCATGTATCTGAATTTTCCATTCCATAAACTCTGTCACTCAAAATTTTTTTTAAAGGATAAAAAATTGTGGAATAAAAAAAACAACTATCAAAAAAAAATGCCCCACGTTATAGGAAGCCAAACTTTGTATAGCATATGTTATACAAGCGAACGGCAGCTCTTCATCTGGCGGCACTGGGTCATGGGTTTCATAAATGTTATCTTTTTATTTTTATTTGATAGTCAAGAAAATGCCATTGAGCGCCACTGAAGTTTTTGGTGTTTCGGAACCCAGAAACCTTTTGAGTATATTGACAGAGAACTATGAAATAAAGAATCCAAATTCCCAATTGAATATTTAATGAAAACCCGCTGTTTAATGATTATGTACAATGAGTTAATTACTAAGAAAATATATGAATGGAATCAATCAGCTGATGATTATTCAATGTATGATATAACAAATTTTATAACAATAAAATATAAATGGCGCAAATCGATTTATACCAATGATGAAAAAAAATCTGCACAAAACAAACTAGGTGAAACTGACCTCAAATGATCCTTGGTGTTGGTGGAATCTTTCAGCTGTGCTCAGTTACCTAGGTGTTCGAACAGGATCTCAGAATGATAATATAGAACAGCTAGTAGTGGCTCAGGGACAATAGCCATGGGTATTCGACAGACATCTATGGTTGGGAGATTTCCAGGGCAGCTGGAGGCTCAGGAGCTATAGAGCTTCGAAGACATGGGTACTCAACATCGACATCTACAGTCTGATGAATTCCAGGGCTGCCGAATAGCGAACACTCACTGCTAGAATGGACAGCTGGGAGCTCAGAAGAAGTAGGACTTAGGAAACATGGGCACTCTACATAGATCTCTACGATCAGATCATTTCCAGGACAGTAGAACAGCGAAGAGTCACTGCAAACAGCTGGTATCTCAATATCAATCCTCCATAAGGGACCCTGTGAAATAGGTAACACTTTACTACCTACTTCAATAAAAAAGGAATTTTCCTACACGTGGTACAAATTAGAGTCTGCAGGTTATACATACCTCTTGGTTCCAGAGGGTTTTCAGAGTATGAAATACCGCAAAAAGAATCACACAGCAGGCAAGGAAAACGTATCTCAAGATACTGGGAGGACGTCGTCTCCACACTACGGTTTTCAATGAAAGCCCCATTTTTTCAACTTCGTAAAACCAAAATGGCATTCAGGAGTTTTTTATCAAATATCAAGAGTGTGAAAAGGAAGGTTCACGAAATTTCCAAAATGAAATAATCTACGCATGACACGGTGCGTCGAGAACGCCTGTCTCTTTTCAACCGATGGCACTTTGAGAGAGAAATAAACTTGACGCCTGACAGATTGATGGCCAAGGTTGTAGGTATTAAAGGGTTGACCCAATCTTCAAATACTAGGAGTACACGGAACCAGACGTTTTAGGAATGAACTGACAGAGAAGTAGATGCCAAAATAAAGAGAAGGAAAGAGGATTAGTTTCCCACTTCAGAATTATCAGTGAAAGTCGGTAACTGAGAACACTGTAAATACCAATATCGATGTAAACAAATAAACACCACCGTGAAAATGAGATTTGAGGTACTGAACAATTAATATACAAACTAGTAACTAATTATACTAATAAACAATGACGTATACTATATAATACAAAATGTTGGTGATATGCGTTATAATTCACCAAATGATTATGATTAAATCACCAAACTATTATATTTCGCAGGAAATTAAACAAGCTGTCCAATCAAAGATTATTGGAACTAGGTATAATTTTATGTGTACCTCCACAACAACCAAATATCCTCGGGCCCAGTCTTGGACGGGTACTAATATACATATGGTAACGAGATAGAAAGCGAGGGTGTTTTCAAGTAATCACACCTGTTTTTAGGTAGTTGAGATATAATTATACGAGGTAGAACACAAGGTATGGCTGCATCAATTCATGACGAAAGCGTGAAAACCTGCTTGTAATAATTTTAATCCAAGTAGGACAAAATCTCGAATGTAAACATAATTTATTTTATTAATAAATACATAGCATTTGATTATGGCTCAATTATAAAGGATTAGAAAAGATAAATGCTATAGTGTTGTACTAGAAATGAATGTTCTCACGGACGTTGGAATATTGAAAATAGTCCTTTCGGGTATTAATCCGTGTGCGAATTGTTGAAATGTTCCAACATTCCGTGAAATCATTCATCTTCAGTACCACACCTTCTCGGAAAGAAAGAAAAGGGGAGAAAAAGCTGATCAACCAATGCTGTTTGACCGATTGAATCGTTATTGATTTATCAATAGTCGGACCGAATTGTGAGAGGAGTATGTTTGAATACCAGTTACTCAAACGCAGGGCTCACTGTCGAAGTTGATATTGTAGTTTTCCTGGTCTATGCGTAAGGGTTAGATTAGCTAAATTGCTGTATTGATGGATAAATGTATTTAAGTTCTTGATTAAGACTCCAGCATGAGAGTAGGAACGTCGAACATTTCAACAACTCGCACAAGGATTTATACCCGAAAGGACTATTTTTAATATTCCAGCGTCAGTGAAAACATTCATCTTTAGTAATACAAAAAATAATTTTAAAATAGGTTCATTTTCATCAAGTTGACAAAGTAGCATATTTTCTGGAATATATATGTTCGATGTAATGAATACATCAACTCCACACGATGAAAAGTCTGTGAAGATTTTCATCTCCATTGTCTATTATGCAAGCACAATTAGATGTTGGAAACAACACGATAATCCGGGCGATAATCTGAAGACAGTACGGATAATCCTCTTGTGTTCTGATCTCGACAGTGATGGCCTGGGCGTTAAAGAGGGCGTTAGCTTCGTCGTATATTCTAATCATTTGTCGAATATTATAACTTCTGTCACAAATTTAACTACTCGCTCTGTTTGTCTAAACCATATTCATCAACTTGAACTTCAGATTAATCTGAAATGAACAGAGAAATCACAAAATGCTAAACAGGGCGCAGAAGTTAATCTGAAATAACTTAACAGAAACACAAATCTGTGACTATTTCTGTCATGACCAATCTATGTAATTGCAAATAAAAAGTAACGGAGGAATTCATATCTCCACTATTACGTAAAGTACAACGAAGGGACAAACGTGTTTCGTCCTCAATTTGGATTTTCTTTCTGATGAATGAATAAAAAAACATGGAACGAGCCCATTGCATAGCTGCTCACAACCAAAATATGGGGGACTGTTTCAATGGATCAGGGTATTGCTGCCTATTGTATTGGGATACGCGGTAAGCAGAGGTATTGGACTATATTTACGTGGCATATGGTCGTAGCACTTCACCATGCTTGGTATATATGCTCCTTACATAATGAGGTATCATCTTTCAATTCCAGACGTGAAATAGTACAGGTTTATTTATGAAAACTCGCCAAAGTTCCAGGACGTTTCAGCATGGAAAAATAGACGTAGATGTGCTGGGGCAGGATGTTAACCTTTTGGAAGGACAATATGCCTGAAATTCAACGTTGTCCTTTGCATCAATTATTATGCACCTTACCATGTTGAAAAACTTAGGTCCGTAGTTTATTTTGTTCCAAACAGTTCTTCGGTTGATTTGACTTTCAACGCCTACGGATACCATATATGTTATTATAACCAGAATAAAAAAATTAAGATAAAACCAATTTTCTGCGCTAATGGATGGAAGGCATTTCGACTTTCTTAACCCAGGATGACCTTATCGATAATTTCTTCAACATGATACTCGCGAAAATGTTTGATGATGTAGATGTTTGAGATTTAGACTCCATGACGTGAAGGAGAACTGTATAACTTAATTTCTGCGACAAAAATGTATAAAATGGGAGAGAAAATGAAATGAGGAGTGAAAGTTCTGAAAATAGAGAAATGTAATGATGAAATGAGGAAATGGAGATGAATTGAAAGAAGTGGATATCAGGATGAGAAAATGAAAAATTCAAATTCAAAAATGAAAAAAATCCAAACCTATAAAATTAAAAGGAAATAAAAAAAAAATAAGTGGAAAACGATTCGCAAATTGAAAATGAAATTTAAATTTTTCCATAAAATATGAGAAAATCACAAGAGTTAATTGTCTTCTGATGATAACACGTCATGGTTGGCTTATAATGCGCATATCTAGCAGTTAGGTATCGGATTACATATTTAGCAATTTAATGTTGGGGGTGAAATCAAACAATTCCATACTGCTATAGCTTGTACTCTCGATTCCAATATTATTCAGCAGATATTTGAAGTAAGGATTCAAAATATTGAGGGAAAATATGTGGAGGTACTTTGCTGCATACAACGGCTGAGAGATAAAAATATTTTTTTCGTGTGACCGGACGCAAAATGAGCGTTTCGCAGCCGCAGAAAAGGCCGCAAAATAGTATTTCGTGGCCGTTACCCAGGACGACAGCCGCCAAAAACTTCGTTCGGCCGTTGCCCAGAGCCGAGAATATATACCATATTTAGACAGATCAGTTGAGATTTTCATAAGAATGGAGGACGCAATGCAAGTTTCATAAATATTTTCAACACTGACTTTCGAGTATCTGGTAAATACTATTTGAATTGAAAGTAAAAACCATAGCAACATAAAACTGTTCACTTTGTTACAGCTTATCCGATCCTTCTTTGCAAAGAACTAATGACGTATATACCCACCAATCTCTGTGAAGCATAAGAAAACACCTATTTTGTTTGTTCACTGAAAATCATTACTAGTAGGTGTTTTTTCTTCATCATGATATGCACTATCAGTGTGCAACTGGAAAAGTAGCTGGCTTTGTGCCAGGATGGATAGGTTCTACCTCAACATCGATCTGCTTATCATGATTCAGTCTAATACCTGAGGGCCGCTTTACAGTTCGAAAGTCTTAAAAGTATTGAAGCAATTTTCCTTGCACACATGCTTCGATCAGCTGTTGCAATGATTATTGCTGTTGCAGAAAATACCCACTCCATTAGATATTAGTAGATAGTCACATAACCATCAATTTCAGAAAAATAAATAAAGTCGTCTCATGTTGCCTTTTGTTTGGGTTAGCTAGGGTTCAACCCACCATCTATTCTCCTTTCTCAACAGGAAATAAAACCCATTTTACTTATATTACTCGAAGACGCCGGTACAATTTCCAGTTATTAATTTCTGTTAACCCGAGAAAATGGTAGGCCTAATTGATGACAGAACGCTTTTGACAGAAAAGATTCATATTTCCAAGTGTAAAGCAGACCTGCATATCTAATTGCCGGCAATCAAACTCGCTGAAATGAATTGCCGCAATAAGTATTGGGAACTGTAAAGAGGGTCTAACTCTTCCATAACCGCAATACAAGTCAACGACAATGTGTTATCACTAGAATACAAACTCCGGTACTGGTAATTGGTAATATAAATCTGTAACTCCTGGATTCAAAACTGCTTCGATAATTGTCAAAACATTTGTTTATAATTTTTTGATTATTTTTTGAATCTATCACAGTTTTATTTAGATTTTTTAAATTTTCTCAATTTCTGTTCCAGTCACAATATTTTTTTTTAATTTACATTTATAATTACCTTTTACAATTTTTTTATGATGTAAATTATTTGATTTTCGTTCTTTGAATATGTTCAACATCCTCTACAAATTCCAATTCCAATTATGTATCATTTGAAAATTCTGTTATTTGCTCTCATTTCATTTTTTACATTTGAACTTAATTCCTGGTTGTTCTTGTTCAAATACTCACTGTACTATTACGAACAATATGAGAACCAAAAAATGTAGTTTTTAAAGATAACACCCTTGAATAAATAATAATTTATGCAATTTTGATGCATAGTGAAGGTTTTAGAGATATTTCCTGATAAATGTTTGTGTCATCATTAATTTTTCTGTCATTCAAATAACTAACATTTCAATAAAGTCAAGAGAATTACATCCACGACGATGTGTCACGTCAAAATGCTGTACTCAATACTGTAATCAAGAATGAAGTGATATGTCGTTTCCGTTGATAGCTCTCAATACAATGCACATTTCGATTTCTATCATGCAACTATAACTTATGATCTTCTTAGAAGTTGAATTATTTCCGAAGATATTTTCGATTTTTTTTTCAATCAAGTGATTTTTTTTGGGTTCAGCTCATCGCATATTCGCTACAAAAATTTTATGCCAAACCTGTTCGATACTACTAGAATTGAATCGGTGATCATTTCTAACTAAAGCAAAACTCTCAGCAACCAAATGGAATCCTTCTCTCAAATGACTTATTTTTCAAGATATTCGTTTCTTTATATTTCAATAACTATATTGACACGTTATGACACGACCGTAATATGAAGAGCCAAAACGTCATTTTGATCACTGTCAGTTTTATAACTCATCGGTAAAACCGATTTATCACTGACTTTTGTTGCCTAGCCTTTTCTTTCATTTTATCGCAGTGAAAGGAATGATCGTTGTGAGAAAATTGCACTTCTCTGATCTACACGAGGGAAATATCCACTGTAGCTTCTCGAGAATCCAAACACTTTGATTTTTATACATGAAGAAAATATTCGAATATTCGCCTCAGAAATATTTTGATTGCGCATACACCTTTGGCTGATGATCATAGGATATTCTTTCAGGCTAAAATTCGGTCCTTTTGTGCAGTGATTACTTCCCACCAAAATGATATCATCACCACCCATCAGGCCAGTCAAATATTATTCCAGGGGCGAATTTCAATAGATTAACAATTATATGAAGGTTGATTTTATATCGAAAGATATCGCTTGGGCGCTTAATCCGAGTCGTAATCGATATATCAATCTCGACCTATATTGGGTATATATCCAATCTTGAATAAATTTCCAGAGATATTAAATTAGATTTCGAATACCCAGCATCTGGCGTCGACTAGATTCAGAGTAGATAGGAAATTTTATTCAACTCGAACTCATTTGAACATTTTCATATGAAACAAAAAAATTAAGAAATGAAACCTGATCACGAATTAGAAACTGTCGTAGAAAACTATTAACTAGTAAATGAAAAAAAAATCACCACTGCGAATAGTAGTGGGGATTGTGAGAATTCTTCAGCGGCACGTTAATGTTTGGATTAGCTTGTGGATATTCAGCGGTATATCTGCTATTTCCGAAAAAAGCGGGTACGGGATGGCTCCGGCGCGTTTCCTTCGGAAAGTTATTGGTCCACTCAGGTTTCGAAGCTTCCATCGAATTTCTGAACGGAGGCTTACGTCTGTATTCGAACTGGTGGTCCACAGGAGATTGTCGTTTGGCAGTATCGTTGTAGAGTGGGTGATTGGTATCATGACCTCTCTTCCGGACCGAGTCCGCCATAACATCCTGAGGTGATGGAGGGGTTCTGACGCGTGAAATTTCATCATGACGTGGTCTCTTTTCAGCTCTCTCATTTCTAAAATGATCATTGCTACTTCGATTCGGTGGAGGACTGCGAACATTTCTCAGCACTGGGGACCGATTTCTCTTCGACATTTTCGCAGTGGCCGATTTGAGCTCTTCTATTCTGAATTTGAGCTGATCCTTCAATTTTCTGTTCTCGGCGAATTCTTTAGCGACTGCCGCCCTATCGAGCTCAATTCGTGCAAGCTCGGACTTCTTTTTCTTCTCGAAGTTTTCTTTTTCTTCGTTGAGTCGTTGACGATCCTCGTTGCTTTCGTACCGTATTTTTTTGAGATTTCTTTCCAAGCTCGTACATCTCATGCGCATGCTATTATGGCGTCGTTGGTAGTCATCAAGTTTTTGTTTGAGGTCTTCGTTCTCTGAATGGAGCATATTAATTTCCTTCCTAAATTCATTGATTGTTCGTTCCTGTTCGTGATAGAACACATGTTTTTTATCGATAGATTTATGATACGAGTGTCCTCTTTTTTCGAACGTGTAGTGAGTGTCTCGTTTCCGGTCTGCACTCGACTTTATATTTTTTCTAGTAGAAAGTTTCACTGAGAATGCATCATTCGATTCTTTCACATCAGACATTTTACTGGAAGAAATCGATATTACATCGTCATCACTCTCTTCTTCTGAGTGTTTTTCGTTGTGGTTGACAATAGCTGCACAAGGTTTAGTCGAATTTTTCGATGAAAAAATATCGTCATGTCTCTTTTTCTCTACCTTGACATGTTTTTTCTTGATCACTTCAGGTTTGCTTACCGCCACCTTGGAGTCTTGAACTGCTGCCATGGTGTCTTTAACACCTGCTTTGGTGTCTCTGGCAGCTGTCTTGGCATCTTTTACCGGTGCCCTGGTATCTGTCTTGATGTCTTTAACAGCCGTCTTGGTGTCTTTAACAGCCGTCTTGGTGTCTTTAACAGCCATCTTGGTGTCTCTCAAATCGGGACGACTTTTACTAACCACAATTTTTTCTCCTTCGAACAAACAGTTGTTCAACTGACGTATGCATTTGGAGGCACACAACGCATTTTCCATCGTAATATAGCCATAAAAATATCTTCCATTAGTCAGAATTTTTGCTGTGCACACCTTTCCCATTTTTCCAAAAAATCTTTTCAAATCCGCTGCCTTCACATTCCGATTTATATTCGATACCCAAATGTGATTCGATACCACTTTTTTCAGAGGATCATTCGACAATTCTTGGAACATCCCAGGTGTTTTGGTGTTTTCTTTATTCGAAGATATCACGTCATTAGTTTTTTTCTTATCACCATCTCGGTCAACATTACCATCATTCGGTTCCTCCGAAAAAACTTCTCCTTCTTCAAGATCTGCTTTAGAAACGAATCTCGTATCTTTCTTCCTTGACATACCCTTTTCTGTAGTATCTACAACAAACAATTCGGTTTCTTCATACCAAAGAACTTTGAAAATTCGCGAATCTCACCAATACCAATATCTGATCCGGCCTCGTCATCTGCTTCCAGTTTGAAATCCATTTTGTGGTCTTCTTTATCAGATGATTTGTTGCGATTTTTACCAGATACTCCTTCGACAACGTCCTCGGAATCTTCAGGTTTGATAGACATTTCCTGGATTTTGTTGAATGAACAGTAGACGAAGTGTTAGTACCTGAATGTGAAAAAAATTGTTAATTAAACGATTTTCAATGTGCAAAACGAGTGAATACGAACGATACTCATGGTTATGAAAATCATTCGTGTTCTTGAAAACACAATCATAACACAAACAAAATGTGCCTATCTGTGCCGAAGGCATTATCAAAGTGAAATAGTCGACTTTAGCTAACTCCTGGTGCAGGTGTCATGAACTTGTTATAGGGTACTTGTCGGATAACGTAACTAGCTGATGATTCATATATCAATAGTTGTACTTCGGGAACTGTCACGTGGTTTTATTTTATATATAAGAATCACCTGCATCTACGATGAAGCAGAGGGATATATAGTGAATTCACAATCGTTTTTGTATTAATACATTTTTATGAGATTGAATATGTCCTCCAATATCGATATGTTTTTGATAGAGCAATTTTTTTTGTGGCAATCATTCAAGGAACATTTTCTATATTGCCAGTGAGAACAAATTTGTACTTTAACAACAACAGAATAATGTGTTGGACTGGTCGCAGTACTTGCGAAATACCATCTGGCGGGTCGTGCAATTCATGTTGACCATAAATGTTTTGAATTTTATGATTTTTGAGTATACTACCTTGAAAGCTATGTGTATATAGGAACAAAACCATAAAATTATACACTGAAATTTCTTCAAACCAAATACGGTGCTTCTCCTGGATTGATGAATTCTTTATAGTGTTCAACTACTTCGAGTACCACTTCATCGATTACTCTATTGCCTGTTGAAAATCTGTAGCTTTTGAAATAATAGGAATCGATGTCTCCCTGCTTTAAAAAACGTATTTGAGAAATGGTGTCAGCATCGTTATATTTTTTCACAACAAACATCATTAGCTCCAAATGAGATTAACTGCAAAAAGTAGGTTCAATATTTTCAGCCACAGAACTCAATTCAGCTGTGATACTTCCCAAAAAATCCCAAATGCCAGAGCTTTTTATCTACCTTCATTCAATTGGAGTTGTCTCAAATTTTATTTTATTGGTGATAGCTATATCGAAAAATGGGATGAGGTGGATGTTTGGAGTTATTCGAAATTGAAATAATCCGTACTGCCTCAGATTGTCGATTGCATTCGACTAATATTTGCCAATAATAGTACAGAAGAGTGTCCCTGTTTCCCTCACCCACTCGGATCTAGATCCTGGGATTTATCCTGAGAAATGTCAGTAGTCGAAAATATAGTTTCAAGAATGGTGTGTGGCTCATCATCACTTCTGCGTGAATGTACAAGTTGAGGCAATTTTGCAAGCAACATTTCGGATTTGTCAATCCATCCAGTGGCGGCAGAGGCGGCGGGTGATAACTTACATCATCAGAGAATACTTACAGAAGAATCACTCTGGAAAGGCATATCAATGAACGAATAACAAAATACTTTCTGTGTACTCATATTGCATCTTTCTATTGCCTTTTAATTTTCATTCACTTCATTCACATATGAATTATGATATGAAACGAGATCAAAGTAGTCATGCACATGTCATACGGAGACTGAAGGACTCGAATGAATAAGTAGTAAATCTTACTTCCACCCAAGTGACGCTATGCGTAAGACCATCACGGTCAGTCAGTGTTCAGTTTATGATCATCGAATATTCACCTGCACCAAAAACAGGAAGGAAAATTCCTCATCATAAAATTAAAGTCGATGAATGCGGATAATATTCTTATAACCTCAAGTGTGTTGATCTTCGTGGAATCGTTCCAAATCTGACACAAATGCACAATGGATCTTCTGTAGAGGATATAGTTGACCTAGGTGACATTTCACAAGAAGCTACATTGTAGCTTCTCAAATTGATCGTGAAATGAGAATATGCTAAGTCTGGCACTGTGTCTGAGATACTTTTTAACTATTTGTATTTCGGTCCCTTCATGTGAGAAGACTTTCGATATTAGAGTTGATGAAATTTTCACTTGAAGTCCACACTGAGCCAAGATCAACTAACCAATATTTCCATTTTATCTATTGAAAAAACAGGAGAGTTAGTTTATCTCATTGAATATTTCAAATAAATGAATTCCTGTGAGCACCTTGAGACTTATTTCTTGTTTCATTTTGGGAATGCTCAATAGAAAACCGATATCGATGCTAACCACACCGAGTCGCCACAGAAGCTATAATTACGTCAAAGGAGATCAAAGTATGACACCTAGCTTTCCTGCTAGGTTTTTATGATTACAGATCTCTAGTCAAGCTTTGATATTCTGTATTGAATGTCTCTGCGATCTCTATACCATCTCGCATATAAATCTGTATTTCTTGAGGAATTCTTCCATTATATCTTTCATTTCTCCTATTATTTACTCTCGTATGATATCTTCAATATGGTTTGTGAGTTGTGAACATTTTCATCATTGACAACATTGTTGAAGAAAAATTTGTTTTTGGTATCGAAGGTTGAACAGCATTTCTTGAAACTGAAACTTCCTGTATCTTAAAAAAAATGGAACGTTAGAATAGTAATAAGATTCGTTTCGGAATCTCACTGTCAGTTTGATTTTGATCTAGTACGATCCTTGACAACCAAAAACTTTGAGGCTACTACCAAAAACTGTATATGTTTACTGCGCTTCAACTGATTCATCTCTTGGCAGTAAGGAATCCTTGCAAATATTTTCATTTGAAATTGTTCTGCATGAAAGAGGGTGATATGTCAGTGAAGATTTTGATATTCTTTCCACATTAATGAGTTCGTTCCATGAACACCATTATTCATGTCCTGGATGAGCCGGTACCTTTTCCATGGAATGTTTCCTTTCTAGTTTCGGACTTTTAATGAACTGGAAATCAATCACATTGCGTAGTTTCACGTCAGTAATCTGAGATCATTTCAAAGATATGTTTCTCAAGTTGAATCGACAGGGATGTACTGTATGGAAAATATAACGGTCAGCACCCAACTAATTTCCTGATCAATACAATACTACATACTGAATCGCATATGGCTCAACACCAATGAGAAGTTTTTCTCAAGAATTACAATCATACGCAGAAATCAGCAGAAACCGGAAAACCACTTGTTTACCGAATTAATCATAAGAAAAATCCGAAACATGGTTCGAAGCAAGAATTCATCCCTAATATGAATTACTTCCAGCTATTTTCAAAGGAATGAGGATATTGAATTCCAAAAAAACAATGAAAGTTTTTTTTTAATAATTACACGATACCTATCTACTGTGTGTAAATTTCAATTGGTGCGACTGAGAGTAAGGAGGGTGCTAATTGGGATATATTGAACAGAACGCATTTTCCAACATATCAGATGTTGGAAAATGCGTTCTGTTCAATATATCCCAAACGCTGCATCATACCTCAAACCTGAAATACTGAAATGTTTCGTACAAACATTTCCGGAATATCTCTGTAGTCATTGAGCATGGAAATCACGGATTCGACAATCCCAAGTAGCACACATACAGGGTGTCCCAAACTCAATGGCCTATTAGACATTTCTGGAAAATGGGACATAGGATTATTTTGAAAATTTGAATTCTTGGGTAATTAGTTCTGTCCTATCGATCTAAAATATTCTCAGCGCTTCGACGTTGCTGCTTATATTGAAAAGTAGCAACATCTTTGATATTTTAAATGGGACACCTTATATATTATTGCCTTTCTCGCTTTGTTATTGCTTTCCGATTATTTTTGTATAATACTCCCCTATACCTATCTTTAGTGGTTTTCGAGAAATTCATTCATTTCCTTATTTTTTGTGCGAAACGTAGATTTAATCAAATGCTTATTATTGCTGTATTTGGATTCGAAGACAGCTGAAATTTTGAATGTAGTTTGACAATGCCCTGTGTATTAGTTGTGTCTAAGGAAATTTTTTCTCCGTTATACAGGGTCGTTCAAAATTTGTGAATTCACCGACACATAGAAAAGTGGTGAAAAGTGCATTTTTTCAAATGGAACATCCTGTATATTATCAAAAATCCTGAAAGACAATTGAAGTTCCTTTCAAATGATGTGTTATGTTCCTATACCTAAATAGTCAGGTTTCCGAAATAAATGCAAGTTTCTATAAAAATTATATTATTTTGACATATTTTGTATTAGGTAGCTACGAAATGTCATGGAACGTGTCATTATGAAAATTCGACAATCAATGCATCAATAATGAAACGTCAATAACGTAAATTTGATCAGAAGAGAATCAAAATGGAAGGAAAAAACGATTCAAATGAAGTTTTGATGAAATTGATTATTCTTCATGGCCAAACAAACTTTAAGTAAGACAAGCAGTGATTTTCATAGTGTTTCTGTCAGAAGAAAGTATTTAAAATGGATTATAATGCATATTCAAATGTAGATATTTCAAATTTGTTTTATATTCACGGTGAGTGCCAAAGAATTGTTTCGAGAATATGAAACAGAAAATTCAATGAACTTTATCCAAATTTACCGCATATGAATAGAAGAAAATTCAGAAGAATTGAACGGAATTATGCTGTGTTTGGGAATATTAAAGCACCAAGAAATCAAATCATGCCGATAACTGGAGACGAATTAAATGAAACAGAACATTTTGCATGTTCTTGCTATAATTTGATCACATTGACCATGAAGAATAAACAATTTCCATTTTTATTCTTTTCTAATCAAATTTACGTTATTGAAAGCGCAAACGTTTTATTATTGATGCATTAATTGTCGAATTTTCATAATGACATGTTCCATGACATTTCATAGCCACCTAATACAAATTATGTCGAAATAATACAATTTTTATATAAACTTGTATTTATTTCGGAAACCTGAATATTTAGGTATGGGAACATGACACATCATTTGAAAGGAACTTCAATTGTCTCTCAGGATTTTCGATAATATACAGGATGTTCCATTTGAAAAAATGCACTTTTCACCACTTTTGTATGTATCCGTAAAATCACCAATTTTGAACGACCCTGTATAATGGAGAAAAAAATTCCTTAGACACAACTAATACACAGGGCATTGTCAAACTACATTCAAAATTTCAGCTGTCTTCGAATCCAAATACCATAGTAAAAAGCATTTGATTATAGCTACTTTTCGCACAAAAATAAGGAAATCAATGAATTTCTCGAAAACCACTAAAGATAGGTATAGGAAAGTATCGTACAAAAATAATCGGAAAGCAATAACAAAGCGAGAAATGCAATAATATATAGGGTGTTCCATTTAAAATATCAAAGTTGTTGCTACTTTTCAATATAAGCGGCAACGTCGCAGCGCTGAAAATATTTCAGATCGATAGAACAGAACTAATTACCCAAGAATTCAAATTTTCAAAATAATCCTATGTTCCGTTTTCTAGAAATGTCTAATAGGCCATTGAGTTTGGGACACCCTGTATATTAGACCAATATTGGTTCAATTTTGAAAAAACATAGGCCTATCATTGTTTACATAACATAGGCCATAAACATAGTGAACATTCGGCGATATTGGTTCAATTTTTGGGAGCAATAAAATAATATATATCGTTATTCTCAGTTTACCGATTACTTTCCTGAATAAAACACAGGCGGTTACGGGACTTGAACTCACAACCTTCATATTGGCAAGTTACCTCTATACACTTCACACCAAGAGGTATTCAGGAGTTACGTGGTGAAGATGTGCTGAGTTCGAGTTGTGTTCGAACAAATTGTTGGATAGTGAGAAATCATTATTTGATTAGAATGAAAACTACTAGACTAGATCAAGGTAGTTTGGTTCTAGTGAAAATGTATTCGAAAATACACTGAAGGTTCACTGTTTTATGTGAGGGCAGATTCGAATGTAGAACTTACTACGCAAAAAGTTTTTGGCCCAATCTTTTGACTTCGAATTAACCATATAAAAATATTTCAATTTTTCCGCACAGTATAATTGCCATAAATGGAAATGGTTCAGACTTCCATTGTCCGTATTTACAACTCTACTGAAACATGATGCTAAGAAAGAGAGGATAAAAATACAAATCAAATTAGGAAATCAACTCTAAACAAAAAGTTGGAATAGATTTTTTAGTCAAAAATAAATTTTAAGGTTTAATTCATCGAAGAAAATAATGTTCTTTAAATATCCTCTTGAAGCCGCCTACATTCTCAACAACAACGCATTTAGTCACCTCTGCGTGAAGATCCGAAATGTGTGATGGCCGCTTAGCCAAGGCATGGACCAACTTCGGCTCAATGAAAGAGAATCTCGCGCCAATACATCCATTTCCCGCTGTAAACCGATCAACGCACTTCTAGTAGCACCCGTGCTCCTCATTGGTAGTATCACCCCCTTCCGCACCATAGAAAAATAATGTGTTTTCAACCGACCATACCTCGAAATATTGTCATTCATCACCCAAAGACGATTGCGGATACCAGCAATCGAAACGTCGTTAGTACACTATTTCATTTCTTTATTTAAATTTTTTGACTAATATATCACATTCGATGTCTCAATTTTCTTGCCATAATATTATTTCATTTATTTCTTTATTTAATTTTTTACTAATGTTCCATATTCGCTATCTCGATTTTTTGTAACAACATTATTTTCTTTGATCAATCAAACCTTTGATTTTATTTTTGACCAAAAAATCCATTCTAACTTTTTGTTTGAATTTGATTACCTCATTTTGTTAATAATATAGACAATTGAAGTCCGAAGCATTACCATTCAGCAAGGAACATTATCAAAGACATTCAAGCAAACGTAGAATTGGCATATTTACCGCAGTATTATGCCAACATGCTACCTAAATTGTTAGTCAATATTGTAACCGACTGTACCAAATAAAACTGGAAAGGTATTGTAATTGTGATGTTGAAAATTGAGTTTAGGAAAATATGCAAACGATATATTTCTTCCATATTCATATTTCCCTTTGGCTGAACACTCTTATGAATGCGCCCAGAAGGCAGAGCCTTGTGTGGGCAAAGGTCGGCTAATCATTTTTGGCGCCGAAGCGCTCTGGGAAATCATCAATTTGACACATCCAACTCGACATCCAATTCTTAGAGATGAATGTATAAGTGAACAGAAGGGCATTTTTTTGGAAATTACTTTCTCCTGAACAAATTAATTATTAGCTCATCTTCTATAAGTGAAATTAACAATCCATTCACAAATTATTCGAGTACTTCTTCAAATAATAATAGTACCAATAATATGAACAAGAAAACAGATTCGATCAATTTCATCAATATTTAAAATTATATTTCACAGTTAGGCTGATACCTCCGGATTCCCGGAGTGAAAACTAGTTGTGATTCTGGGTGGGGTGTTGTAACAACGTACGAGTGGTATACCTGTCGCTTTCATTCAGTTGTCAAGGTCTATAATGTTTTTCTCCTCTTTCTAGTCTCTCTCTTTAGATATAACCAGCAGAGCATATGATCCCGATCTTGTTTCATGACAGAATTTTGTGAATAAATGGTGTTTTCTGAAATTGGACGGTCATGAGGAGAAGACTTCTATCTAAACCTCATTTCTACCTATGGATTTTTACTATAACCTCAAGTTACCAAGTACTTTTTTTCACCTACCTTGTTTCACAACGTTTTGTGAACGAATATTTTGTAGATGCTTGATAAAGGAATAAACATCGAAAGCTCGACCATATGACAAACACTATTCTTCAGATAACAGACAAATATTTTGACTGCATTCTCAAGATCAAACCATTTTTCCCTTGACTATTAGGAGCGGTTAGGTAAGGTTAGGTAGATAAAATTTATTGACACTATAGGACCAAACATCTCGGGAAAAAGTTAACGGTCGGACAAACATTGAGAGAGAAGTATAATACAATAGCGAATTCTCTGACGAAGAAAAGAAAATTGAAGTCAATATTCGGTCTTGGTTGCTCATTTATAAAAGGAGTGACTGATCGGGACGGTATTGACAGATATTTGTTTAACAGTTCTTGAAAATGTCTTCAAAATGAATGTCGGAACGTCGAACATACAAAAAAAAAACATATAAACCCAGGAAGAACAATTGCATAAAAGAAAATGTGTGAAAACATCCATTTCTACATTCCACCTGAATAGGCGGAACATCTAGAGAGCGATGAGTGATATAATCAATCAATAATGTAGAACCAAACCTCTAGGGAAAAATTTTACGCTCGGACAAATATCGAAAGAAAAGTAAGTATTTCAAAATACCGGAATATTTGACGCAAAACAGGCAAATGAAGTCGAGGCTTCCTTGGTAGGTTATTTCGTAGGGAAGTGAATGATCGGACAGTTCTTGACATGCGAAATGCAAGAACAAACCCTAACGAAAAAAATATCGTTTCTACACATATATATATATATATATATATATATATATATATATATATATATATATATATATATATATATCTGAGTAGAATCAATCACGACAGAGGTATTTCTAACAGAAGAAATCTCAATCAAGTTCCGAATTTTCGCATACTGAAATTCATAATCGGAGGGGGGGGCGTCCCCTAATCATTTCCAAACAAAAAAACTCAACATATTTTTCGCAAATCAGCCTTTGAAAAAATAAGATCCATATAGTTTTCCCAAGACGCATGGAAACTCTGATGCTTGAATTGATTTCTATAAAATTATGTTTTCCATATTGGTCATAGACATTATAAATAATGAACTGGCCTGGCAGTTCTCCATAGAACAGGATGCGGAATACAATAGAGAGAGAAAGGATATGCACATTGAAGTGATATTGTGAAGGACAGAATGATAATTCTAGACTCGAATTACTCTATCCTTCTCATCCTCTATCTACTACATTTAGAAAGGAATTCACTTAGAGGTTATATTGAAGTATTCGATCTTGCTCACTCCGCAGTCCTCTCTCTCTCTCTCTCTCTCTCTCTCTCTCTCTCTCTCTCTCTCTCTCTCTCTCTCTCTCTCTCAGAGCCAGTCAATTAGTTATAATGTCTATGAGATTGGTATTTATCTCCCAATGGACAACCTACTCGATTGCTCGCTCTTTTTTAGATTCACATTTTTAGGTTCCAAATATTAGCTGTATAGATTGTGAAGTTATATCATTGGCAGATGTCATTTCCATACGACTCGACGCGACGTTACAATGTGAATATTTCATGGCATAAAAAGCAGATTGACAGTTATGCCATTTCAGAACGAAATTTTCATTCATATATCATCAATATGTTTCGTGTTATGATTTGTTGAAGACCTCAATAATTCTGACTTGTAAGTCATGTGAGTCACCTACCGACTGAGTAATGCAAACACTGGGAGAAATGGAGATACGGTGTCAAACGGTAACAGTTCAAGCATGAAGATTTCTATACATCTTGGCATTCCCGAATGCAACTTAGTTCATTTGTTCCACCACCTTGAAATTTGCAAGCAGGTAAGGGACCAATTATAAAACTACTATACATCTTGGCTTTCCCGAATGCAACTTAGTTCATTTGATCCACCACCTTGAAATTTGCAAGCAGGTAAGGGGCCAACTATTAAACATAAGAGAAATGGTGAACATTTCTAAAACTCACCAATCGAATATCTTCTGCGATGTCGAAATCTGTAACAGAAAATAAGTTTCAATCATCTAAAAGAATATTTCAACCAGAAAGCATTGAAGGGGATTGTAGAATACTGGAAAATTATGAAGTCGAAACGTTTTTCAAGGCAGCATCATTATAATTACATTAAAATTACCAAGGGCGCCCATACAAACATTATTAGGGGGGTGTGGACCGAAATCTTCAAGGCCTAAACCTTTTTAAGTGTGATACTTAGTTCTAAATACTTCTCATTTACGATTTCCTTGTGTGAATCAGTTTAATGAAGTTCAAACACAACTGAATTTCAACTCCCGACTGTAAACTCATTCATGAAGTTTTTTTTTCAATGAATGGTATCTTTAGAAGGCTAGGGGGGTGCGATTCCCCCCATAGGTATGGGCACCAATGAACATAACATTATCATTACATTTTCTCTAAGAAAATGTTGCCGTTCATGCAACACACATTACCTTAAAAATTTGTTGTTGAAATCCTTGTGTCTGCTTCCACTATAAAATGGGTGTTCAACTTTTCTTAATGATATGTTAAGGTAATTATAATGATCGTTGCATGAACCGGCCTTTATAGATGTCTTCAAGATGTCATAAAATAACCGTCGGGTGGGAACCAAGAAATCTTGTTCACAATATATTTTATCCTGGAAAATCAAGAATTTCAGCCGTAATTCATAACATTTGAAGTCTATTTCGAAAAAGACGTAAAGTAAATTCGTGTATACAAATGCAATATTTCAACGTGTTTAATCACTACCGAAATAGACTATAGCTTTAAGTAATCTATCATAAAAGTATATTTTACATCAGTTAGCCCAGTCGTCTAGAAGCCCGAATTTTTCAATGTATTCCAAACGAGCCATCTGCAAAGCTCTCGCAAAAACTTTGAGCATATGTGTTAACAGAAAGTTAAGTAATTAGGTATATATTTCAAACAGAAAATGGGTCAATAGATAAATGAGACTGACCGTCGAATGTGGCACATCACATAAAATGTCGTCTTATCTTCTAGGCTCGAAAATGCCCTGCTATTACCTGAATGGAAATATAATATATGAACGATGCCTTGGACATAGCATGAAAATAACATCTGGCGTCGCTTCGGGCTCCCCATAATAATTATAACATGTCTCTGATAGATTTTACAGGCAGGAGTTAGCCAAATCAAGATTTTGCTGGTGAAAAACCCATAATGTACCTATTCTTTTCGAAATTATTTTCGAAAACTCTTTGTTACTTTGTCAATCTTTCGAAAATTGTCATTTTTTTTTTCAGGACAACTACAATATGATATTGTTACGATATATCCTTGCAAAATCCAACTTCTGACACTACTGTTACCATATACCTCTGGGTTCGTTGATTATAACACCAAACAACACTAAACTTTTTTCATTATAACTCTCTATCACAATACAACACAACACAATCACTTAAATCGCAATGATAACTTTCCAATGCTCGGCACTAAACTCTCTGTACTAAAAATTCTACTTTCGCACAAAGCTCTGCTCCACTTAGCTCTCAATAACTCTCGTCACTTAGCTCTGAATAAAACTACCGAATCACTAACTCTCTGTAATACACATTCTGCCCGTGGCGAAGTCTGTCCCGTATATATACACCTGCGTACCTATCGGGAATTCTCGAGAGTAGCCCCGATGACGTGTCTCGAATTCTGTAACATTTTGGTCTCTCTAGGAGTACGACTTTCATTTTTGTTCTAGACCTACGTTGAACCCAGTACACCACATCATTCATCCTACAACGGGGGTTGTACAGCAACACCAGATCTCCATCTTGAAATCTGCCAGTATTTGTCTTCCGATAGTACCGCGTCTTCCTCCAGTCAATACGCTCTGGCATCTCTTGTTGTTTTCTGAATGGAACACTTCTTGATGGTTGTTGAATCGATTGGACTTGGCCAATGTTGACTTTTTGTTTGACCAAGTCAGCCCTTCCAGTTGTTTTCATCTCGGATATGTCCCTTGTACCTCCAACGCGACACCTGGCGGCTCTCACAGGGATAGCTGGTTTTGTCTTTACCCGGGCTTGTCTGAAACCCGATTTGTTGGTGGAATCATCCGATGGCCGGGCGCTGCATCCAAGGTCATCATTCACTGTCACACGAGCTAATTCCTTCGATAGTGCACGGATTCTCGCAGTTTCCGGTAATCGCGGTTTCACAGGCTGTTATGGTAAATAACTGGAAACCAACGAGGTCCAGTGTTATTACAACAAAATGAGAATTTATAGTGGACTGTATTCAAATTTCGGGAGAGTTTCATGTTCTTACCTTGGATAGACAAACAGGTAACATGGATTCCCGGTGATGGGTTTGTATCCTAGCCGGCCGGCTTGTATCCCAAATAACAAGAACCACTATGATAATTGTAACACTGGTGGTCCAGAAGACTTGAGATGGCACTGTAATCCGTACTAGGTGAGATTCAGTTTGTTTTTCAAAGAAAATGCGGGTGAACCCTCGAAAGTGGAAAGTGGTAGCAATCACTTGTTGAGTTCACGATGCGTACGTCTTGTCTGTTCATATATCACTCCGCGCTTGCGCACTGCCATGGTCCTGGTTTTAGGCGAATATGAATAACTCTCTTATACGCGGAATGATTTCTGATAGGGTGAGTCAATAATACGCAAGAATAAAAACTATAACTAATAATAATAATTGATGTGGATAATTAAAGTAAATTAAATATGAAAAAGAAAGACAACAGTTTGGATACCTGAGTAAAGGCTGGTTTCATGAAAGAATTCTATTATCAATTGAGTGAGACGACTCTGACTTGGTAAAAGAGCAGAAAAGCGTCTATCATAAGCTATAGGGCCTTGAGCAAGACGCTTTCCAACCCGCAGAATTCCTTGCTCATCTGAAAATGGCGTCAATTTCTGCAAAGATTTGGAGGGTGGTTTGTTGTTGGTTAAGAGATTTATGTCATGTGTGAAACAAAAGCGTTGTGTGTTTGACGAGAACCATAAGGGCGGCATGTAGTTCTCTTGAAAGAAGTCATCTGGTTGAGGATTGATGAGGATGGCGGCTATTATGAATGAAACGGAGCACATACGCCAAAATGCGTTTTATACGACAAAGAGATGATTGATTCTCTAATAAAGTATCTACGAAAGTTGGATTCATGGTCGATGTCAATGATAGGGTACGTTCCTCTTCCAATGCTTGGGGAGGAATTTGGGATGTGAAGGTGCTTCAATTCCGTTTAGCTTCATATAGAAAAGGGGGACCTCCCCACCAAAAACTACAGTCTAATAATGCTCTGGGTAAAAGACCACGCGAGCCCACATCAGCAGGATTCTGCGTGGATGAAACATGAAACCAATTAGACGAGGAAATTTATCTTGTACATAGGAAACTCGATTGCTGACGAATGTTTTCCGTCGATGTGGGGAAGAATTTAGCCAGGAAAGAACTACGGTAGAATCTGACCATGCAAATATTTTATCGATGTCAATTGAGGGACGATAAATATCGCTAACATAGGAGAGTAAGCGGGCAAGTAACACCGCTGCACAAAATTCTAGCTTGGGAATAGACAGACTCTTGAGAGGAGCAACCTTTGATTTCGCACATAGAAGGTGACAAGTTATATTATTTTTGGGTGAAATGAAAACGAGATAGATAACAGCACAGTAACCTTTCTCGGAACTGTCGCAGAACCCATGTAATTCACAGGTCTGGTAATTCTCAGGAATGATGCAGCGGGGAATTTTCATTTGCGTGATAGAAGGGAGTTCGACTAGGTACTGTTTCCATACTTGGATCAACTCGTTAGAGGGTGGATCATCCCAGTTCAAGCAGGATATCCATAATCGTTGGATTAGGTGTTTGACAAAAAAAGTGAGAGGAGATAAGATCCCTAAAGGATCGAATATTCTAGCTAAGTTCGAGAGAAGATTACGTTTGGTGCATGAAGTATGGACTGGTTGAACTGAAAATATTAAATGATCCGAAGAAGGGGTCCATTGGAGCCCAAGGATCTTCAGAGTACTGGCTAGTTTTAAATTCATAGAAAGAGTGTTATCAGAGCAATGGGCTTTGGGAATCTTTGCTAATAGTGATGGATCATTTGAAGAGCATTTTTTGAGCTCGAAACCACCTTTCTGTAGCAATAATATCAGCTGAGTTTGAAGGAGTGTAGCATATGTTTGATTTTGTATTATACGAGCAGCTTGTGGGAATTGTTCGGCTAATGTGAGAAGAGATTTGATTGCCAAGTAAGGCGCACGAGAAAATCCAGAGGTAACGGTTAAGAGGCGATACTCTCTAATTGGCTCGTCAGGGGAGAAGCGCCATAAGATTCGTTGATAATCGTAATGCCGAGGATTTATGAGAATCTGGCGATACATATGGCATATATCACAGGTGAATAGGTACCTGTGTAGACGAAAATGCAAAAGAATAGTTAATAGATCAACTTGATCTATTATCAAGTTGAAGTTTTGGACCTATTAATAAAGATTCATTAAGGGAAGGTTTTCCAGGAAGGTGAGCGGAAGCATTGAAGACCACTCGTACCTTATTAGGTGACACTACAGGATGATGCGGGATATAAAAATTCTATCAGTGGGGGGAGGCAGTGGAGCTCTAGCTCCATATGCCCCAAATCGAGGTATTCTTTCATGAATGCGGAATACCGTTGAAGTAATTCAGGAGTTTTTTGCAGTCGATGTTCTAAGGACAAGATACGATTGAGAGCGAGGGGTCTAGTATCAAAAAACTGCGGTTCAGCATGTCTGAATATCAAAGAAACTACAAATCTTCCTGATTAATTTCTGTCAAACGTATCTTGGAATATTGTTTCACATTGTTGTTCTTCGGGCATTTCACGTGAGGGACTTCTTCAACTTCCCAGAATCTCTGAATGGTATCTTGAAGAGACGAGTCACAAGATAAAGTGGGAAGGAGAATTCGAGCAACTAGTTCTGCCCATTAAAACGGAACCATGAACAGTATTCAAAGCGACAGGTTGGTCAGGGTCACCGATTACTCTACCTGGCTGTAGGATGAGGAAATATGTCAGCACCCAATAATAAATCTACCCAGGGGAACCAAAATGTGGATCTGCCAATGGCAAATTGCTCAAGTGGGACCACGAATCGGACTTTAGATAAGAAGATGGTAAAGTACCACAAATACAAGGGAAATAACTACGGTGTCTAAGTAATATGTGGGAAACGATTTTCCCATAGGTCTTATTTGACATGAGATACTACGCGTACTCTTGAGGGAGAGAGAATGGCCTATACCACTAACTGAACTGTTAGAATGAGAGCTTGGTAATCCTAATCGTTGAGTACATTTTTGAGTCATGAAATTACTCTGTGTCCCAGAGTCTAATAAAATACGAACTCTCTGAAAAATTCCTTTATTATCCAATATCTCAACCATTGCAGTAGCTAACAAGATTTTACTAAAATGAGAGGAAAGTCCAGTGAGAGACTGCGATATATCGCGATGGGTCGAAGGTGGCTGAAAATCAACAGTGGAGGGGGGATTAGGGTCAGAAATATTTGAAAGAGGTGGGGGATTCATGATGGTTCCACTATTTCTTTCGAAATATAATAATGCGTTATGTTGACATTTATGACATGAAAAGGTGGATGCACATTGTTCGATAGTATGTGAGTTGCTCAAGCAATTTGAACAATAATGATTATAGTTTACAACCTTATAACGATCAGTGGGTGACTTTTCCAAAAAACTGCGACACAAGTAAATGAAATGATTACTTTTGCATAGAATTCAAGTAGGAGAGGGGGATTTAGCCAATGAAGAGTAAGATGCCCTACTTGTACTGGGTTTGGATTGATCTACAGATTTGAATTTTTGTCCTTTTTTAATGGACGGTACATTATCTAAAGCGCTACATCGCTTGTTCAAAAAAGTTGAAAGCTGCTCATAACTAGGCATATCAGACGACTCATTTACTGATGTGTGATACACTTCAAACTTCGCGGCAATAGTTGGATCGACACGTTGCAACAACATTTGCACTAAAATGAAATCCCATTGATCAACTGGTAGTTGAACTATCTTGAGAGCAGCAAAATTATCTTTAAAAGTATCTTATAAAATTCTCAGTTGTCCGGGATTATCAGAAGTCATTTTTGGAGTGTTTTCAATGGCTAGCCAATGAACGGCAGCTATAAGTCTATCATTCTTATACCTCTTGATAAGCTTGTCATAAGCTATAGGATAATAAGCTACAGTAACACGAACCTTTTGAACAAGCGACAAAGCCGGACATCTCAATGACGTTGTCAGGTAATTGAATTTCTCAACGTCACTGAGACTACTATTATTATGAATCGTCGAATTGAACATATCAATAAAAGGAATGAATTCAGTAATATCTCCACTGAATGTACGCAACTGAAGGTCGGGTAAACATATATTCGATTTTGATGGGGAGGGATCGGACTGAGAAGTGATATTTTTATTGTCTTCAAATAAACAAAAATGGATCGCCTTAACAACATAATAAATATTTTCAAAGTCTTTCCTAATGTCATCCTCGCTTTCAAAGGACACATTTGGTTCGGTAGAAATTATTCCATTATGATGTTTGAAAAATTCATCTTTGATAAGGTTTACAAACTGATATCTCATTTGGAAAATTGGATGTAAGTTTTCATCAGTTTTGGCTTTAATCGCACAATCCATCATTTCATTCATTCGACGAATCTCGGTTAATCGCACAGCTGTGAGTTTTTTAGGTTTATCAGCCATCGTTGACCAATAATGAGATAGAAATATGCAATGAAAATATTAAAAATAGCTTGGATAGGTATAAAATATTTCTAAATCCCAACTATGGATAAAATCTAATATTAGATCACCCCGTATATAAATGCACGAAGCACCAACTACTGCAATGAAAAACGTAGAGAAAATTTTTTTATGGTGAACTTTCAAACTATAAATGACGCACCCTTTACCTTCAGTTGTTTACAAATTCCTACAACCTGACCTGAGCATTTAAAAGAACAGCAGGTGTAATCGTTTCAATGGTTTTCTGAATAAATTTTCAGTTCACTTCAAAAAACAAAAAGAAAGAGTTGTCAGCGCAATTTAGGTACACACCAAATTCCGCGAAAAACAACGATAAAAACGGTCTCGGTGGTCACTGAAAGAAGACTGGATTTACTTTTTGCAATATTTAACGAAACAAAATGAGGCAATGATTATCTATTCAACAAAGTATCAGGAATCTATTTGAACTGAATGACCAAAATCCAAAATAATAATTGATGTGGATAATTAAAGTAAATTAAATATGAAAAAGTGAGAAGTGGAAGGAACACAGGCATTGCCCTTTCTGCTGGAGTTGTAAGGACAAATTCTTCTCCTCCGAACCTTATAATCTTTTGCTCATTGTCGAATGAAATTCCATGGTCATTGATCAAATCCATTCCAAGTATGGATTCATCTTCTATATCTGCGACGTAGACTGTACCTGTGATAGTGAGTCGCCCAAGAATCAACGTAATTTCAGCCTCTCCTCGAATAGGTGCGTTTTCACTAGTGACTGTCCGAAGCACGACGTTAGATGAAATATAGGCTTCACGTTTCTAGGCCGAAGGATGTCGCTGCGTACCAAGGAAACTGCAGCACCGGTATCTATGGTGCATATTACATCCATTTTATTCAATTTCCCTGGAATGGTCAGGCTCTCAAATGTTCTTTTTAGCCTGTTAACACAGATGACCCTCGGTGACCTTGACCTCGCAGGTGATTGCGAACTTGTCGGCGTCCTGGCAGGTGAGTTGGATTTTGGTGGCATTCTCACCTTGCAATCTTCCATGAAATGCCCTGATCTAACACACCTATAACATTTACTGTGTCATTCCCTTCCAGCAGTCTTTCATGAAATGTCCCGGCCTTCTACAGCTATAGCAGATCCTCTGCGACATTTTCACCCAACAGTCTGTTATAAGATGTCCTGGTTTTCCACATCTATGGCACGTTCTCTTCTTCTGGGTGCTCATTCCACTTACCAACGATTTGATCTCCTCCAGAACCTTCTCGACTGAACTATTCGTAGTGCCAAATCGTTGTTCCGGTTCTTCTATTGAAACTGCTCGCACTTTCGGCCTCGACGTGTTGAACGCCGCCTCCACTTCCAAAGAGCGAACCAAAGCATCGCTATTCCTCAAGAAACTCGTCAATCGTGAAGTCCTTTATATTTCTGGGCCCTTCAGTCCGTCTATAAATATCTGCACAGCCAACTGCTCCTTGAAATCTCCGGTTGCTTCTGGATATGCCAGCTGGATTAGGCGTCGAACATCTGCCTCAAATTCTTGCAGACTCCCACCTGATTTTTGTGTGCGAGTCTTCATTTGGGCCCGGTACAGCTGTTCTCGGTGTTGGTCGCCATACCTCAACTGCAGTGCAGAAATCAGGTCCTCATATTGGCTTAGTTCAGCGGTGCACAACCGTTGAGAATAATCACTAAACGTGTTGAGCCGCTGCTCAACGGTTTCGAGTGATCAATGGTGCAGCGGTCCGTTCAGCCGAACAAGTTGGCACATCACTCAACGGTTGAGCACCGCTGAACGAAGCCATTGCTTCTGATGTTCTCTGGGTATCGTTTGTAATATACCCAAAGCTGGTTCTCTCAGAGCTACTATGAGTGCCGTAGCCTTTCTTCGCACCATCCATTGGTTTCTGCCGCAGCCTCGAATTGTTGACGATACATGGACCAAGATGACTGTCTATCAAAAGTCGGCGGTTTTACGGAAATTCCTGGTGTGGCAACCATGTCTTGGTTCCTGAGAAATGCTATCTGCTATTCGACTCTCTTTTCTAGTCCTTTCATCTCCTCTCGCACTGATTCCATTTTCTTATTGACATCTTCCTTCAGTTCTCCTTTTAGTTCTTCCATTTGTACTTTGGTTTCATGTGAAACATGCTCGAAGAACTTGTCCTGATTTTCTATAACTTTCTGGTAGTCTGCTTTTCGTTGTTATTCTATCTGCTCTATTTCATTTTTTGTTGTTCTAGAATTTTCTGGAGGTCTTCTCGTTCTTTTCTCTTTTCTTCGAGAATTTTCTGGAGTGCTTGTTCCCGTTTTTCTTTTCATTATTGAGAATTTTCTGGAGTGCTTCTCCTCGATCTTTCTTTTCATCTTCTTGTTCTTTCTTTTCATTTTCCCGTTCTAATTTTCGTTCTTTCTTTTCATTTTCTAGAATTTTCTGGAGTGCTTCTTCTCGATCTTTCTTTTCATCTTCTCGTTCTTTCTTTTCATTTTCCCGTTCTAATTCTCGTTCTTTCTTATCATATTCTAGAATTTTCTGGAGTTCTTCTTTTCGTTCTTTCTGTTCATTTTCGAGAATTTTCCTGAGCGCTTCTTCTTGTTCTTGCTTTTCCTCCTTCCGTCGCTTTTCATCTTCCTGTCGTCGTCTTTCCAAATCCGCAAATTGGTTCTGGATATATTTCAACATATCCATCATCGTATCGTAAGATGTACTTCTGGTTTTCACCATAAACTGTTTGTATTTATCAGCTAAATCCCACTTCTTTCACCACTGTTACGATATATCCTTGCAAAATCCAACTTCTGTCACTACTGTTACGATATACCTCTGGGTTCGTTGATTATAATACCAAACAACACTAAATTTCCTTTATTATAACTCTCTATCACAATACAATACAACACAATCACTTGAATCGCTCTGATAACTTTCCAATGCTCGGCACTATACTCTCTGTACTAAAAATTCTACTTCCGCACAGAGCTCTGCTCCACTAAGCTCTCAATAACTCTCGTCATTTAGCTCTGAATAAAACTACCGAATCACTAACTCTCTGTAATACACATTCTGCCCGTGGCGAAGTCTGTCCCGTATATATACACCTGCGTACCTATCGAGAATTCTCGAGAGAAGCCCCGATGACGTGTCTCGAATTCTCCAGGCGGCATTTACGGGTTCTTGGAAAATGATGTTCGCTACGACGCGATTCCTCATCTGCGTTTACGATCTCGACAGGGCCGGCGTTAGGAGAGCGCTAGGAGAGCCCTAGCGGATTCGTAACAATATATTATGATTACAAATTAACAAATACGGATGTAATGAAAATTTTATGAGGAAATCATGAAAAGTCAGTTTGAGTTACTGGTATGATACAATTTGAAAATCTTTCACAATGGAAACGATATTCTTTTTTTCGATGTAATTATGTCATGTTATCGTACCGGGTGAATTAGCATTACTATACGATTGATCTCTAGATTTAATTTGATCAAAGGTGAGAATATAACTGTAAATCACACTAAGGTTATCGAGGTCTGTTCTTTTGTTCATACTATTGATGTTTCCGTTGATATGAATCATTTCGAAGAATTTTCGTTTGATTTAATTAGTTTCGTAACATAAAATAGTCGATTCGCTATAATTCATTTTGTGGTCTAAATCTCAATGATTTATTCATTTATTTACAAGGAATCTTGTAAATCACATTGGATTCGTGATTGATATCAATTGGATATTTGATTTTTGAATAGTCGTTTACCTGTTTTTATGTTTTTCTGGACAATTTTGATATTAGCTTCTTTGAAAACGTTGATTAATTTTGGGGTGAATTCTTGGATGTAAGGTAGAGATCGGTATTCTGTCAAATTATTATCATCGTAAGTAACATGTCTTTCCGTTATATTCATTTCACTGAATAGTAATTTATCTATCAAATTAGATGGGTATGAAAGTATATGTCTTAGATCTTTCAAACATTCAAATCTCAGTGAAAGATGAGTTACTTTAATAACCTATTTTTCATATTTTTGAGAAAATTCATTTTCATTTTTGTAGGATGGTATGAATAATAATTAATGAATCTGTTACTACAGTATGGTTTTCTGTACTATTTATTGATAATATGACTATCTGACGTTCTTATCAGAGTCATATCAAGAAATGCTATAGAATTGGATATTTCTTTTGCAACAGTGAACTGAATAGTATCATTGTGGCTATTGAAGAACGGTTTTGTTTCTTCAATACTGTTGAAGGGAACGGAAAGGATAAAGTCATCCACATATCTCTTGATGAAAGGAATTTCAAAATTTAATTTGGAAATTGAATATTCTATGATTCGATCTAAAACATATTTGCCAATATTGGGGAAATACAACTACCCATTGGTGTGCCAATAATAATAAAGTAATTAGAGTCGAAAATGTAGTCTAAAATTTTATAGAACATAGGTATATCTAGTATACAGTGTCTTGATATATCTTCCTATTTTTCATGGAGACATTGTTTTACTAATTCCTAAGGTAAGTTTGTGAATAGTGAGACGACATCTAAACCGATAACAACATAATTTGCAGGTATTTATATATATACTTCTAGAAAATTCATACCCATCTAATTTGAGAAATAAATTACTATTCAGTGAAATGAATATAACGGAAAGACATGTTACTCACGATAATAATAATTTCACAAAATACCGAAGATCCCTGAGCAAGAGAGGTTTGACAAGTTTCCAAATTCACAACAAAGGGTGGGAATTCTGTATTTGTCGAGTCATCCGTGTAGATATTGCCAAGGGGGGAACGATTGATAACAATTCGGAAGAGCATCGACCGTGAAAGTTTCTATAGAAGAGAGAATCCGACCCTTCTACGATGTTCCAATGAAGTGAGCGAATCTGTGAGCGAAGAATCACCAAGACGAATTGCCTTTCTCTGAATAGAATCTAGAAGCCTCAATGAATGTTTTGGTGCCGAACTCCAAACATGAGAACTGTATTCCACGACAGGTCGTATCTGAGCCTTGTAGATCATTAGAAGCTGACGGGAAGTGAAGTATTTCTTCGCACGAAATAGAAATCCCAGAGTCTGGGAAGCTTTTTTAGCGATCGATCTCACATGGTTTTCCCATGGGAGATTATCACTGATCGTAATTCCTAGCATCGAGATACTTGATTTTGTAGGAACAGTTACTCCTGACATCTGAATATTTGATGATGAGAGATCGGCTTTTCTTGAGAAGACATGCCTGGGTTTTCGTAGCATTAATTTCCACCTAGTTCATGTTTCCCAATTCTATCATTTTTGCCAAGTCGTCGTTACTTTCATTGATGTGAATGTTTCTTTGTATTTTTGTTTCTCAAGCTGGTATGGGGACTCTGGAAGAGCAACTGGTATGAAGAGTACTGTCTCCTCAAAACTATGTATTGAACAAGATATTTTCCCGAGCAAATCATTGATATGAAGCAACAACAAAGTGGGCGCCAGAACTAAACCCTGTGGAACACCTGCATTTATTGGGAAAATATCAAATGATACTCCATCAACAACCACATACAGAGACCTATCAGACAGACAAGAAACTCTTCAACAAAGCAGACAACTGAGGGAGCAAACCATAAGATGGTAGCTTATTAAGGAGACTCCGATGCCAAACTCGATCAAACGCTTTCGAAATATCGAGTGCAACAGATATCGTTTCTCCGAATTTCTTGACAGAATGCTGCCAAATATGAGAAACATGAGCCAATAAGTCGCTAGTTGATCTCTGATGGCGAAATCCGTATTGTCGATCATTAATTATTCCTGATTTCTCTAGATATGTGATGAGCTTCATATTGATTGCTTTTTCCATGACTTTGGAAATGATAGAAAGCGATGCAATTGGTCTATAATTACAAGGTAAAGTTTTCTTCCCTCTTTTAGGAACTGGCTGAACTCTTGCTGTCCTCCATCTCTCAGGAAAATTCCCCAGGTAATATGAAAAGTTGAATAATTCGCAAAGTACTGGTGTCAATTCGGGGGCACATACTTTCAGAACAATTGCTGGGATTCCATGAGATCCGCAAGCCTTATTCGTCTTCAATTAATTTGTAATCATAATATATCATATTGTTCATCCCAATTTCTGTAATATGAAAACAATTAGACAACTCCAATGATGCAAATTCCATTGAATATTATACATTTCATCTCACAAAAAATATCAGTCTAGTATATTGATTGGCAAGGTGGGAATATTCGTCCTTGAACGATCTGAGAATGACTTTTTTGAGCAATAAAAAGAATATGCACTTCTTCAGGCCTCTAGGAGATGTTTTGACTCATTTCGACACTGCTGAGTTAGTTATCTAGCATATGATGACGTATAAACTTTGAAAACCAAAATATTGATCTTTATTTGAAAATGCTAGACAGAGGATTAGTATCTCATATATTCATGAGGTGGAAAAACATAGGGACAACAAGTATTATCTGTACTTGTGCTTACAACACCACGGAAATATATATATATATTCTTTTCGGCTCATTCCATGGATGAATAATGATTTTATAGATATTCATTCATAAGGTAAAACAGTAAAGTGAGCAGTGTGAAACACCACAAACAGTATCAAAATGTGTGGTTTCGGGTGGTTTGTTTTACGAATATCATCACGGTAAACGTAATAATCCACAAAAAATAAACTTTGACGAGTGCTAATCTTGAGCTTTTGCGAGTTCGTGATAACAAAGTTTTTGCTGAAAGCTGTAAATTTGGAGATAATACCTTACAACAGAAAAAGAATGCTGGAATCCTTTTTCATTCACAAAAAAAAATTCTCTCCAGGTCGTTCGAACTCGCAAACTCAGTTTCACTCGACGATTTGAATAATGAAAGAGAAAGCTTTCGCTCGATTCATTGTAGGCGGGCTGTTCTTTCATACCTGACTACACCTCATGTTGGAAAATCGCATTTTCAGTTGGCCCCAAATCTCCCATCGGCGTCCACTTCTGTGAATATGTTCTTCGTTACAATGTGACCGAACAGTGCCGTTTTCCGTATCGAGTTTTGACAGATTGGCCTGTCCGACCGAACAACTTTGGTTCAAGTTGTAAGTGGATTTCGGAAGACGTGACGGATTCGCGTGCTATTTATCGCCATGCTGAGCGCCTCCTGAATCCGTTATACTGTTCATTTGCATTCATATTGATATTAAATTTCATGATATCGACTGCACGGGATGCTTTGAGAAGTCTATAGAGTAGATTATCACTCTTGTCTAGTCGTTGAAGAAAAGAATAGATTTTTACCTCCGAACTATTTCCATCTCTATTGATTTCCTTTTGTTTTCTAGGGGTGAGAACGGGTACTTCGTACTTTTTTGTGCTTTTTATAAATTCACATGTTTTCGAATATGATTTAAAATTCCTTCTATCTTCTTAAAAACCATCCCGATGTCTCTCTCCATAAAAACCAACGTAATGCCTGAATTATTGGAGGAAATTAAAAACAATATTTCAAAGATTGTCTTCACCCACCACAGTATCTACAGCATTTTTTTCTTCAGTAGTAGAATATCAGTTCATTTCATATTTCCGTTGTCAACCCATGCATTATTTGGGTTCGTAAATAAGCCCTTCAACTCGCCCTTCAATGTGCTCACCTGCTGTTTTTGTTGGTAGTTTCAATGAAAAGTTCTTGAAATAGCTGCTCAAGGAATGCTATGCGTCTTTCACACGTTCTTCTTGATCAAGCCCGCACAAAACTACTGAGCGGTACAGCTTTTTCAATCCAACAAGATACGGAAACTCGTCCCAATACGTCATGATTTCAGTATGAAGCTGAGAAAGATAAAGTGTATAGCTTATCCAATCCAACTTGGCACAAACTCAGATACTCTTCCAGTTGCACACAGGTAGTGTAGACCACGACGGAAGAAAAAACACCTTCTAGGAATAAATTTCAACACACTGAAGACATAATAGGTGGTTTTGTATCTTACTATACTTCACAGAGATTGCTGGGCATATACGTTATTAGTTCTGTGCCAAGATGGATTGGATAAGCTGTACCTACTACTTCTGACATGTCTTCGAGATAAAAACATTTCCATTTACCTTTAATGTATGCATTCATGAAACCAATCCCTGTTTTAACGAGCTCCATTTTTGATTATTTCGTTACGATTTTTCCTTGGGTTCGTTGATTAAAAGTCCAAACAACACTTCACTACTTTCATTACAACTTTCTATCACAACACAATACAATCGCTTAAATTGCTCCTCTAACTTTCCAACGCTCGGTACTAAAACTCTCTGTACTAAAATTCTGATAAACTCTCTCTAATACAAACTCTGCTGTAGCAGCGAGCGACTCCCGTATTAATACCCGCTCAAATCCGTCCTCCAGACAAATCGCGATATCGAATATTCTTGGTAATTCGCGATCACGCAGGTAACAATCGTTCTTCGAACCGTCAAACTAATTTACGTTTATGGGCGACAGGACCAGCGCTAGGAATATCTGTAACAATTTTTTATGAAACGCGAAGTAAGTGGCGAAATCATATAGATTCAACTGTTCAATCGCGAGTAACTTGAAAACGATCGATGTCTCAAGAAAACCTATCAAACAAACCTATTGTATTCATTCCCTTCGACCATTTCCGGAGTTGATATGTATGAAAACATTCCCAGAACAGAAAAAAAGCGCACACTGTCGCTGTGTAGCTTTTGTACCATATGCCATTTCCTAACTTATTGTTACGTCCTAGCGCCGGCCCTGACCATATCGTAAACGCAAGGCGAAGGATCGTGTCGTAGCGAACGTCATTTTCCTGGAACTCGTAAGCCGCCTGGAGAATTCGAGACACGTCATCGGGGCTTCTCGCGAAGATTCTTCACAGGCGAACGCGACGCAGACAGAGTTAGTCAGAGAATTTGTATAACAGGGAGTTGGTGATTCGGCAGTTTCATTCAGAGCTAAGTGACGAGAGTTTAGTAGAGCTAAGTGGAAAGAGTTTTGTTATTGTTAAGTACGAAGGTGGAGAATTGTTAGTACAGAGTTTTAGTAGCGAGCTTCGGAAAGTTATCGGAGCCATTTAAGTGATTGTGTTGTATTATATTGTGATAGAGAGTTATAATAAAAGTAGTTCAGTGTTGTTTGGTGTTTTATCATCGAACCCAAGGATAAATCGTAACAGTGGTGTCGGAAGTGGAATTTTTGTTGGTAAATAAAAACAATTTATGGTGAATACGGGAAGTACATCTTACGATACGATGGAGGACATGTTGAAATTAATCCAAAACCAATTTGCGGATTATGAAAGACGACGGCAGGAGGAAAAACTAGAAGAGGAAAAGCGACGACAGGAAGAGAAGAAAGAACGAGAAGAAGGACTCCAGTAAATTCTCGAAGACCAGAGAAAAGAACGAGAAGCTGAAAAGAAAGAACGACAATTAGAACGAGAAGATGAAAAGAAAGAACGAGAAGAAGGACTCCAGAAAATTCTCGAAAATGAAAAGAAAGAACGAGAATAAGAACGAGAAAACGAAAAGAAAGAACGGGAAAAAACACTCCAGAAAATTCACGAAGAACAGAGGAAAGAACGAGAACGTAAAAAAATGGAACGAGAAGAAGCAATCCAGAAAATTCTAGAAGAGCAGAAGAAGGTGAGAGAAGAACAAAAGAATGAATTAGTTCTAATAGAAAAACAATTGAAAGCAGACTTCCAGAACGTTCGAGAACATCAAGACAAGATATTCGAGCATGTTTTACATAAAACTGAAGTAAGAGTGGGAGAACTGAAAGCAACTCTAGAAGGAGAACTGAAGGAAAACGTTAAGAAAATCGATGTGGTCAATGATAAAGTGGATATAGTGCGAGAAAAGATGAGAAATGAAATGAGAGGTCTAGAAAAACAGATAGCTCTTCTCAAGAACCGAGATCGCCGAGACAGTGTTGCCACGTCAGGAATTTCCGTGAAACCACCGACTTTTGATGGTCAGTCGTCTTGGTCCATGTACCGTCGACAATTTGAGGCTGCGGCAGAAACTAATGGATTGGGCGACAAGGAAAAAGCTACGGCACTGATAGTAGCTTTGAGAGGGCCAGCTTTGGGTATATTACAAACGATACCCATAGAACAGCAGAAGCAATATCAGGACCTGATTTCTGCACTGGAGTTGAGATATGGCGATCAACACCGAGAACAACTGTACCGGGCCCAAATGAAGACTCGCACACAAAAATCAGGTGAGAGTCTGCAAGAATTTGAGACAGATGTTCGACGCCTAATCCAGCTGGCGTATCCAGAAGCGCCCGGAGATTTCAAGGAGCAACTAGCAGTGCAGATATTCATAGACGGACTGAGAGACCCAGAAATCCAAAGAACTTTGCGACTTACAAGTTTCAAAAGGAGTAGCTATGTCTTGGTACGTTCGCTAGAAGTGGAGGAGGCCTTCAACACCTCAAGGCCGAAAGTGCGAGCGGTAACAATTGACGATCCTGAACATAGATCTGGCGCTACGAGTGGTTCATTTGAGGAAGTACTGGAGATCAAATCATTAATAAGTAGAATGAGCACCCAGAAGAAGAGAACGTGCTTTAGATGTGGAAAACTAAGACATCTTGTTGGGTGAAAATGGCGCAGAAGATTTGCTATAGCTGTAGAAGGCCGGTGCATTTTATGAAAAATTGCAAGTTGAGAATGCCCCCAAGATCCAACTCACCTGCCAGGACGCCGCCAAGTTCGCAATCACCTACGAGGTCAAGGTCATCGAGGGTCATTTGTGTTAACAGGCTGAAAAAAACATCTGAGAGCCTTACCATTCCAGGAAAATTGAATAAAATCGACGTTATATGCACCATAGACACCGGTGCTGCAGTTTCCCTGGTCCGCAGCGACATTCTTCGGCCTGGAAGCGTGAAGCCTATTTCTTCCAACGTCGTGCTTCTGACAGTCACTGGTGAAAGCGCACCTATTCGAGGAGAGGCTGAAATTACGTTGATTCTTGGGCGACTCACTATCACAGGTACAGTTTACGTCGCAGATATAGAAGATGAAGTCATACTCGGAATGGACTTGATCAGTGACCATGGAATTTCATTCGACAATGAGCAAAAGATCATAAGGTTCGGAGAAGAAGAAGAATTTGTCCTTACAACTCCAACGGAAAGGACGAAACCTGCCAAACTGCGATTATTGAAAACTGCGAGAATCCCTACACTGTCGAAGGAAGTAGCTCGTGTCACAGAGATTAATGTCCCTGAATGCAGCATGCAGCCATCGGATTCCGGACAAGTCCGGGTGAAGACAGAAAAAGCCATCCTTGTAAGAGCCGCCCGGTGTCGCGTTGGAGGTACAAGTCACATCTCCGAGATGAAAACAACTGGAAGGGCTGACTTGGTCGAACAAGAAGTCATCAGTGGCCAAATCCACTTGATTCAATAACCATCAAGAAGAGTTCCATTCCCTAAGCGACAAGAGATGCTAGAGCGCATTGACAGGAGGAAGGCGCGGCACTACCTGAAGGTATATACTGGCGGATTTCAAGAAGAAGATCGAGTGTGGCTGTATAACCCCCGTCGTAGGATGAATGATGTGGTGTACAGTGTTCAACGTAAGCTTAGAACAAAAAGGAAAGTCGTACACCTGAAGAGACTAAAATGTTACAATGGGCATAACGAGATGTTATTTGATCGGGACGATCAAAATTGTGAGGGGGATAATGTTACGTCCTAGCACCGGCCCTGACCATATCGTAAACGCAAGGCGAAGGATCGTGTCGTAGCGAACGTCATTTTCCTGGAACTCGTAAGCCGCCTGGAGAATTCGAGACACGTCATCGGGGCTTCTCGCGAAGATTCTTCACAGGCGTACGCAGGGGTATAAATACGGAAGAGAGTTCGCGACGCAGACAGAGTTAGTCAGAGAATTTGTATAACAGGGAGTTAGTGATTCGGCAGTTTTATTCAGAGCTAAGTGACGAGAGTTTAGTAGAGCTAAGTGGAAGGAGTTTTGTTATTGCTAAGTGCGAAGGTGGAGAATTGTTAGTACAGAGAGTTTTAGTAGCGAGTATTGGAAAGTTATCGGAGCGATTTAAGTGATTGTGTTGTATTGTATTGTGATAGAGAGTTATAATAAAAGTAGTTCAGTGTTGTTTGGTGTTTTATCATGGAACCCAAGGATAAATCGTAACATTATCACACCCCCGTAAAGCTAGCAGAACCACTTTGGAATTTTAGAAATTTTTTCAGGCCATAATTTTAGGCCAATTTTAGGCTAATTTATTACCCCATTCCGGAATTTTTTACTCTTCAATTGTGGGAGATATCGCGGGTTCTGCTAGCTTAACGTTAAGCTGGCAGAACCAAACCGCTAAACGAATGTTTATGAAAAGTTTGATCACACCATAATTATTGGCTCATTTCAGGCTCACGTTTGCACCCATTGAAGATTTTTTTGGATTGCAGGTTTTTTTGGATTGCAGTTTTAAAAAAAAATCCTGGGTTCTGCTAGCTTTACCGTTAAGCTAGCGGAACCCAACCAACCACTTTGAAGTTTTGAAAGTTTTTTTTAAAACATAATTCTAGGCCAATTTTAGGCTAATTTATTACCCTATTCCCAATTTTTTTGTCCTTCAATTGTAGGAGATATCACGGGTTTTGCTAGCTTCACGTTAGGCTAACAGAATCAAACTGTTAAACGAATGTTTATGAAAAGTTTGATCACACCGTAATTTTAGGCTCATTTCAGGCTCACGTTTGCACTTATTGCAGATTTTTTTAGATTGCAGTTTTAAAAAAAAAACCCTGGGTTCTGCTAGCTTTACCGTTAAGCTAGCAGAACCCAACCAACTACTTTGAAGTTTTGAAAGTTTTTTTTTAAAACATAATTCTAGGCCAATTTTAGGCTAATTTATTACCCTATTCCCAATTTTTTTGCCCTTCTATTGTGGGAGATATCACGGGTCTTGCTAGCTTCACGTTAGGCTGACAGAAACAAACAGCAAAACGAATGTTTATGAAAAGTTTGATCAAACCATAATTTTAGGCTCATTTTAGGCTCACGTTTCCATCCATCGCAGATTTTTTTGGATTGAATTTAAAATGAATCCTGGGTTGTGCTAGCTTTACCGTTAAGCTAGCAACCCAACCAACCACTTTGGAACATTGAAAGTTTTTTAGGGACATAATTTTAGGCTGATTGATTACCCTATCCCCAAATTTTTTGCTCTTCAATTGTGGGAGATATCGCGGGTTTTGCCAGCTTCTCGTTAGGCTGGCAGAAACAATCCGCTAAACGAATATTTATGAAAAGTTTGATCACACCATAATTTTAGGCTGACGTTTCCAATCATTGCAGAATTTTTTGGATTGCAGTTTAAAAAAAATCCTGGGTTCTGCTAGCTTTACCGTTAAGCTAGCAAAACCCAACCAACCACTTTGGAATTTTGAAAGTTTTTTTTAGAACATAATTCTAGGCCTATTTTAGGCTAATTTATTACCCTATTCCCAATTTTTTTGCTCTTCAAATGTGGGAGATATCGCAGATAGCGGGTTTTGCTATCGTATGGTGAATTGAATGGCATGCGTAACTGATTATGCAATAAATTTTTTTTTAACAATAGATGTACTTATTCTCTATTAGAATATATTAACGTAGGTTTTGTTGTTGCTTTTTTATTTATCGCTCAACATTTTGATTTGAACCCAGGATTTTTTTTATAAAACGCAATCCAAATGAATCTGTGCTGGGTTCAAACGTGAGCCTATGATGAGCCTAAAATGATTGTGTGATCAGATTTTTTCCAAGGATTCGTCTAGCCTTTTGGTACAGCCAACTCAGTGTTGAGCAAATAAAACCTATGATTTCTCCCCCAACTGAGAAGCAAAAAAAATATAACATAGTAATAAATTAGCTTGAATGGAGCCTGAAATTATTTTCTAACTGAATTTGTTCTGAATCGTTTTTTATGGATGGGTTCTGCTAGCTCAACGGTAAAGCTAGCAGAACCCCGGATTTTTTTTTAAAACTGCAATCAAAAAAAAACTGCAATGGGTGCAAACGTCAGCCTGTTTTCATAAACATTCGTTAAGCGGATTGTTTCTGCCAGCCTAACGAGAAGCTGACAAAACCCGCGATATCTCCCACAATTGAAGAGCAAAAAATTTGGGGATAGGGTAATCAATTAGCCTGAAATTATGTCCTTGAAAAACTTTCAATGTTCCAAAGTGCTTGGTTGGGTTCTGTTAGCTTAACGGTAAAGCTAGCAGAACCCAGGATTCTTTTTTGAATTCAATCCAAAAAAATCTGCAATGGATGCAAACGTGAGCCTAAAATGAGCCTAAAATTATGGTGTGATCAAACTTTTCATCAACATTCGTTTAGCGGTTTGGTTCTGTTAGCCTAACATGAAGCTAGCAAAACCCGTGATATCTCCCACAATTGAAGGGCAAAAAAATTGGGAGTAAGGTAAATTAGCCTAAAATTGTCCTAGAATTATGTTTTAAAAAAAACTTTCAAAACTTCAAAGTGGTTGGTTGGGTTCTGCTAGCTTAACGGTAAAGCTAGCAGAACCCAGGATTTTTTTTAAAAACTGCAATCCAAAAAAATCTGCAATGGGTGCAAACGTGAGCCTAAAATGAGCCTAAAATTATGGTGTGATCAAACTTTTCATAAACATTCGTTTAGCGGTTTGGTTCTGCCAGCTTAACGTTAAGCTAGCAGAACCCGCGATATCTCCCACAATTGAAGAGCAAAAAATTCGAGAATGGGGTAATAAATTAGCCTAAAATTGGCCTAAAATTATGGCCTGAAAAAATTTCTAAAATTCCAAAGTGGTTCTGCTAGCTTTACGGGGGTCATTATCACTGAATTTCATCCGAGGTATCGTTTGTGATACTTCTATCTAGGTATATCATATTTGTTTTCATATTTGCGACACGTTTAGCATCCTTATGATTTGAAAACCATAGGTGATATATACTTGGCATGTAAATAATTTTATCAATGCAGGTTATTGAGAATTTATCAAGTGTGTCGATGTTGAAGTTCCGAATTCATCATTTCCATTATCGATTCATTTCATTGTTTACTTACAAAACACGGTTCATTTCATTATTCATGAGTAATAATATATTACCGGCTATTTGATTCACCTCACGAATTGACAGGATCACCATTATGTTGGCATAATTTCTGATAACAATTTTATGTTTCGAATTTCACACTACTGAATTTTTGATTTTCTGCATTTATTGTGATTTGCCATGAATTGAGTACAGCTCAATCAAATGTTTGAATTAGCACGATGTTCACATGACTTTTTAATCAATGTTTCAGTCAGAAAACTGGAACATGCCTGAATGAATTACCTGACATCAGTTTCCAAATAGGTATTCCTTCCTGTACTTTTAACTGACTGTATGCATCTGATTTTGGTTGCACATGTATTTAAGATATAATTATTGGAATCGTAGAAATTTGTACCATGTGACATAGATGTCGCCACGTAAAATTTCTAGAATTTGACAAATTTGAATTTTTGGTTTTGAGAAATTTGTTTTACTTGTTACCCATCTAATTGAAAACTCTGGCAAAGTGAATCGTGTATATATATATATATATATATAGTGTGCCCAAGATAAGGATGAACAGCATGGGGATCTCGGTAACCGTAAGAGTTACAGAGTAGGACGAATGGGCAAAAAGTTGCGCAATTAAGGGGTCGATAAATAGATGTTGAGAAATCCCAAAAATGTTGTTTACTTCCGGAGATATTCGAAAAAAACCGAAATTTGGCGATTTGGTTTTTATTTTTTTCCGAAGTTATTTGAAAAGTTTCGAAAAAACCAAAGGCACTTTCTCATTGCCACTTTTTTACCTCTACAAAATGGCGCTCACAAAATCTCCGTACAACGTTTCGTTTGGAAGAAATCATCATCAACTTTGTTTTTTATCCCCATGCTGTTCATCCTTATCTTGGGCACACTGTATATATATATATATATATATATATATATATATAAATATATATATATATATATATATATATATATATATATATATATATATATATAAATATATATATATATATATATATATATATATACAGTGTCACACATAAAGTTCGCGACATATGGAAGTTTTTTTTATTAATAGATATAATGAAAATTTGGCTTGGCAGTTAGTTTGTGCTTGAAAAATTAGTGAAAAACAGCCTCTTTCCTTTTGTCATGTGATACTCTAAACCTGTCAAATTTGACATTTTTTTCGAAAATCCTCAAAAAATCAGTTTTTTTTTTGTAAATTTCGAAAAAAGCCAAAGAGAAAAAGTGCTCAGTTTCCAATTTTATACCTTTGCTCGAAATTTGGACTCTTTACTGTCACTTCGACTTTTTTCCAATTTTTTTAATTTTTCGAATCTTTCGCTCTATCGATTCGAACGAAACATGATTCAAATTCCATAATTTTGATGAATACGAGACTTCAATGACATATCTTGCCCAGAAGATACCAGCATTGGCCTGTTACCAGAAAAAGAAATGAATACACCTCCAGAAATTCGTCTTTGTTGTTGCAAAGTTCATCTAGTTTTTTCATTTCATTGTTAAACTGATTCGGTTTTACCATGTATGGACGTTAATATGCCAGTAATCGAATAAACGAATTCCTCTTCATTCTTATTACACTCGTATTCCTTTTTTTAATAGATTTTTATCCAGTTTGATTATTTTTCTGACCAATAATTCAGTTACAAACTAACCCGAAATATCATACTTTTCTGTAAACTAAACATTGACCTACAGTTTCAAAACCATTCAAAAGACTTTGGTTCTAGCGATTTGTAATAAACATGATATAAAATTTCGTGATTTTAAACATTACAAGACTAATGCAACATGTCGGGAAGAAAATAGTAGGTACTGATCAAATCGAAATAAAATTTTCCCTCAGTAGGCTTTTGAAACAAATTTTTAGTTTTGGTTAATGTCAAATTATTGCTTTCAATAAATCGAGTCGTTTTGTGTACATATTTTCGTACATTTATACACAAATAAGTTTTATGTACAATGTTATCCACGCAAGACAAAGTGGAAATCGTTCTTTTATGTGGTGAGAATGTGCCATATCGAGATGTTGCTTGTATTTTCAATCGCCGGCATCCAGGAAGAAATATTCACTTTAGTACCGTGGGAAGGATATTGAAACATTCAAAGAAACTGGCTCTGTGGACAATCGTTTCAAGAAACCACATAATCCAATAAAGTATAATGAAGAAGAACAACTCAATGTTTGTTTGAGCGTTGTTGAAAACGAAAAAACTAATATTAGGAGTATTAGTGAAGATACAGGAGTTGGCAGAGAAACTGGGAGAAGAATTTTGCACAAAAATAAATTCCATCCCTATAAGCCAAAGTTCATACACACTCTTAAAGCAAGAGATTTCGATATTCGAGTAGGATTTTCCTTTTGGTTCCAAGGTGAGAGAGAAAATGATATCGCATTTCCCTACAGGATTTTATGGACAGACGAGGCAACTTTCACGTCGAACGGAACAGTTAGTTCCCAAAATTATCGCTGGTGGTCCAACACTAATCCAAATTTTGTAATAGAATGCCGTGACCAATATTCATTCAAGACAAATGTGTGGTGTGGGTTATTACATAACCAAATAATTGGACCATATTTTTTTTAGAGAAAATTTGAACGCAGCCATGTACAGAAATTTCATTATGAATCAGTTGTCTGAAGTTTTGGATAAAATTTCATTATGAATCAGTTGTCTGAAGTTTTGGATAATCTGCCTCTGAGTGTTAGACGAAATTTGTGGTATCAGCTTGACGGGGCACCGATCCACCAAACGGTAGAAGTGAAACAGTGTCTCAATCAGATGTTTAGGGGCAAAGTGATAGGACGAGATTGGGAAGATTATTGGCCACCAAGATCACCGGACTTATCTCCGACTTTTTTCTATGAAGTTATCTGAAATAAAAAGTGTATAAGCACAGACCATTTGCAAACAAAGAACATTTGGAGAATACCATTCGGGAGTGTTGTTCTAAAATAAATCCCCTATTAATTAAAAATGCCACCAAGTCTGTGAATGAAAGGACTATAATTTGTATAGAACGGGAAGGACGGCATACTGAATGATGAATTCGGGTTCTTTATAAGATTACAGAGATAAATCAATGAATGTTATGATGTTTTGTTGTGAATTTGGTTATAGTTATTCTGTTTTAATGTTATTTACACACCTAATGGTGAAAATAAAAAATATAAGATTTATGAAATTAACTCAAGAAGCGTTATTATTTGCTCGATAACTACATCTAACAGTTTACATCCAACAGTCACACTGTTGGGTGTGAACTGCATCAAAATATTTGGAACTCATCTGCAGCTAATGGGATACAAGTCTGCTAAAAAAAAGGATACGAGTGTAATAAGAATAAAGAGAAATACGTTTTTTCGATTACTGACATATTAATGTCCATACATTGAAAAACCGAATCAGTTTAACATTGAAATGAAAAAACTAGATGAACTTTGCAACAACAAAGACGAATTTCTGGAGGTGTATTCATTTCTTTTTCTGGTAACAGGCCAATGCGGGTATTTTCTGGGCAAGATATGACATTGAAGTCTTCATCAAAATTATGAAATTTGAATCATGTTTCGTTCGAATCGATAGAGGGAAAGATTCGTAAAATTAAAAAAATTGGAAAAAAATCGAAGTGACAGTAAAGAGTCCAAATTTCGAGCAGAGGTATAAAATTGGAAACTGAGCACTTTTTCTCTTTGGCATTTTTCGAAATTTCCAAAAAAAAAACTGATTTTTTGAGGATTTTCGAAAAAAAGGTCAAATTTGACAGGTTCAGTGTATTACATGACAAAAAGAAAAGAGGCTGTTTTTTACTAATTTTTTAAGCACAAACTAACTGCCAAGCCAAATTTTCATTATATCTATTAATAAAAAAAACTTCTATATGTCGCGAACTTTATGTGTGACACTGTATATATATATATATATGTGTTTTGAGTTCGGGTTGAACCGCGTCTGGAGTTTTGTTCTCGACGTTTCGGCTCCGATTTGAAGCCATCTGCCTACTCCTTAGATCAAACTGGGGTATCGTATAAATCAGTATTTTTGTGTACGAAATGATTGCATTCACAAATCCAATGACTGACAGCTATCTAGAACGGCCAAATGTCTTCTCAGTGACACTCGGCTGAACTCCCTAATTAAGTTGAGTTAAAGAAATTCGATATTTTGGTATTCACCCCACTTGTGAATTCTATAGTACAATGTACCATATGCAATGTGCCGAAAATACGGAAATCTGGGTTGGTCAGCTTACCTCTTTCGGTATCATCTGCCCTGTGCTGATAGATGGAACATCATTAAGCTGGTATCAGAAGATGAAAAAAAAACAAAATCGGAAATGGTACAGTTTCATTTGTTTTCCTTAGTGATTTCAGTTGTCTCTGTGATGTTGGCAACTAGTTGCGTATCATTGTCATTATCACAGTCACTGTTATAATTATGATATCAAATTCAACTTGTGCATTGCGACTTTTAATATTCAGTCGCAATCAAATCCGAATATTTTTTTCCATCAGTGGTTTGATTTGCTTTTATGATTAGGACAGAGGCAGTCAATGGAATTTCGATAAAGATAATGATACATAACAAGGCCCCAAGGAATGCATATCTTTCAAAAATGATAACACCTAGATGTTAATTTCATGGGTGTCAGTTGTATCACTGTTGGGAAGATGCGTATTATCGTAAGGAATATCACAAGACATCAAAATCAAACCGATAATGATTAGTGGTTTAGTCACTTGGTTGGTCCAGTGTCTAGTGGGAGCAGGATCTACCTACAAGTACCTCGACGGTGGACATATACTCATAAATTCAGTAAGGGTGATAATTGGATAACCCAATTAACAAGTTCGTCGTTGATGTGACAAAATACTAACTAATAATTATGGCTCACAAGTCTATTTAAATGACCACATCACGTGACGAATGCCACATGATCATCACGTTATAAGGCTGATTGTCATTGACTAGCAAAAGCTCATAGAAACAGTCGAACAAAGTAGAACAGTCTACGTTCAAAATTAAATTTATTATTTTACTTTTTCGGAAATAAAATACTTAATCAATTCAGTGTAGCATACATTTCTTCGCTATCCCACCTTTTCAATGATCTAATTTTTTATATTTATGAGGCTACTCAAAAAATTTGTCACGCTGCGATTGCTCATCAGGAAAGGGGTGGAGAAATAATCAAAAGTAGCTACAAGGCTTCAAGCTTGAAATTTATAATATTAATGAATGATGAGAGGAGTCATTCACAACCTTCATGACTAGCATGTGAAAGGAATGAAAATGGCGTTTGCAACTGTCTACAATTCCTCAGAAATGAGTAAATATTCATACGATACGCACATATGATTACAGAAAAAATATTGATGATCAACTTCACGGGTAAAAGCATGGACAGAATTCCCAACGGGTTTTTTATCAAAGACTAATATTATTCATCAAGAACTCAAGCGGTGAATGGATATCAGTGGTACCTATTATCATCCAAGCACTAAATTTATGAAAGACCTGACTCACAAAAAACGTTCCATTTTACGGGGACTGTTCAATATGTAATTCTCACTCAAGTGAGAAAATTCATGAAATAATCACTACCCCTTCAAAAGCTGTCTTAGGTGCACGAGAAATGAAGTAATAAGATCATCCCTTTTTTTCATTCGTAGAGAACTGCTCCCAAGACAACCAACGCAACGGTACTTCTAGTTAATGCACGACATCATCTTACTTGCTTCTCCTTAGTTTTCCATGAATACCTTCCAGACCGCCTATTTGTATATGAAAGAATTGACAAGAATTGACATCATCCGATGAACAAACTCTGAGATACGAATTAACATTCACTTTGAATATTTAAAGTTTGTAAGCCTCAGAAAAAAACTCTTTCGGCAAGGAGTTCCAATGCTCAGCTGTTCTATTGAAAAAAGATTCCTGAGCTAGAGAGGTTCGACAGTTCTCCAGATTCAGAACAAAGGGATGGGAATTCTGTACTCGAGTCATCCCTGTAGATATTGCCAAGGGTGGAACGATTGATAACAATTCAGAAGAGCACCTACTGTGAAATTATCTCTAGATGAGACACGAGTCTCCGAGCCATCTACAATGTTCCAATGGAGTGAACAAGTCTGTGAGCGAAGAATCACCAAAAAGACGGATTGCCTTTCTCTGAATAGAATGGAGAAGCCTCAATGAATGTTTTGGTGCCGAACTCCACACATGAGAACTATATTCCAAGGCAGGTCGTATATGAGCCTTGTAGATCATTAGAAGCTCACGAGAAGTGAAGTATTTCTTTACACGAAATAGAAATCCAAGTTTCTGGGAAGCACCTTTAGCGATCGATCTCACATGGTTTTCCCATGAGAGATTATCACTGATCTTAATTCCTAGCATCGAGATACTTGACTTTGTAGGAATAGTTACTCCTGACATCTGAATATTTGATGATGATAGATCGGCTTTCCTTGAGAAGAGACATGCCTGGGTTTTCCTAGAATTGAATTCCACCAAGTTCATGTTATCCCATTCTATTATTCTTACAAAATTAATTTTATTGACGTGAATGTTACTTTGAATTTTTTGTTTTTCGAGCTGGTATCGGGACTCTGGAAGAGAAACTAGTATTTGGAATTCACGTGTATTCTAAATGAGACTTTACCTAACAGCTGTCGAATGTGTTATGAACTGTTTGAAATAATGTGAGTAGAAAAACTGTTCTCAGGACAAGTTCAAAATGATAAATAAGAAGTGAATTTGATCAGTGCAGTTGTGCCTGCTGCGGACTAGTAACTTTTTTATCGACCAACATAAAGTCAACCAAAAAGTGGGTAATGAATTTGTTTCACGCACTTTTCTACTGACGTGTTTCTATAACATGGCCAGCGATTATTGCTTTTATTTCGAAAAACAGAAAAATTACAAACACGGTATTGGGTTCATCCAATTATCAGGCGAAGACTTTTCAATGGACAGTTTGATAAACAGAGAATACGTGAACATCCTGAAAAAATTTTTCAAGAATTTCACGAATAATAGCTCTATACACTCAGGAATTATAATTCATGTACAAAATACTACTGAGTTAGGAATACACAATAAAGCGAGGAGCAACAATAAACAGCTCATAAAAGCAACTAAATAACCCCCAGCGCCCGCGGACAGGTCTAGAACTGTACGTTATATATTTTAAGCAACAACTGAATTGCATTCAGAATAGATCAAGATGTAATTTTTCAGTTTCCATGACTGAAAATTTGCTAATGCACGGTATCATATGAACACACATACGTACCAATATCAAAATTTTTCAGTTGCCGAAAAGAAGTTGCTAGTGCGCGGCAGGCCTTATAGTACGTATAATAGATTGTTTTTTGGATTTTTTCTTCTCCGAATCAAAAAATAGAAATAACAACTTCTACGGAAGAAGTAAGATGAAAAAAAGGCAAAAACATTATCTGTTGACAAGTAAGTGTACATTCAAAGACGTTTGACTCATTCATAAGAAGAAACATAAAGTCCATCTAAACTATCTACTCTCCTGCTTTCATGGCGACGACGGGCACCGGGTTACAAAGAAGCCACTTTTTCCTGCTCAATTTGTATACCAGGCATATGGAAATTGAATCAAATCGATAGCAAACATAGGAATCTTTATACAAAGCAAAATAGAAAGCTACTTGTAGAAAAAATCTCACTCATCAGGATAATATTTCATTCCAACCCATACAAGATCTCGTTCCGATCAGAAGAAATCATCTCTTTCATCTTGAGCTCTTCAGTGGAAAAAATGGGAAATTAGTGAAAACGTTCATAAAAATCTTCATACATATATAATACGTAACATGACTAAGCTCGCACTTCAACAATGGGATTTTATCGTTATAATCTAACGTGCCGTGAAATGTCCAAATCATCACTTCTAAGAGGAAGCGATTTATCACTAGTGCTTGAATTATTTACGGAATATTTTTCCAGCTCACAAATATTTTGCAATAATTGGGACAATTTCCTCAAAATATACGAGAGCAAGAAAAAATTTACAAGAATAATTCAAGTACGCATGGTAATTGGTAAGGAAATTTCACATTATATTGAAAACGAATTATTTGAAATCCATATTAAAGCCTCTCAGAGTACTTACGTCAAGAGATGCTTTGGATCGCCTTACAGATTCAACAATTGAATCATAATTGCCTTATTCTGTCTTATTTAATTCAGTTTGCTGTGTGAGCTTTAACAAAATGAATCTATTCGGTCAAGAAACTACCGAACTTATTAATTGTACCGACTTCATTTGCATAGAAATATAAGCAAGATTTTCAACACGGCATATTATGTTGCGTACGTTGGTGGGAAAGCCACCGCTGCCTGCCACCTCCTGGTATTCTTGTGAAACATTGCAGTAAACATGGACAACAAAGAGAGATACACCTTGGAGCAATCAAATCTAATCACAATGACGACTTGGACATCTGGTAAATCTTTTAGTTCAGCAATGATCACTCAAAATAATCATTTATAGTAGTAATCCGGATTACACCTACAACAGTAAACATAACCCCAAATTTATTTCAGGTTCACCCTATTCGAAAAATAACGAATTCTCTGTACAGGAGGAAAATAAATATCACTCGAATATATCAACGCCCTGTAATGCAATGAAACAACAAGGCCTAAAAATATCCGTACCCAAAGCAACAAAGAATACATTTCCTTTTTTTAAACATGATGATAAGTCATGTGTCACTCGTAAAAACAAATGTACTTATATCGATATTGAAATTCTCTGCTCGTGTCAAAAAATTTCCACCCTTAGTCATTCTCTGTCAATCATAAAAATGTTCCTCGTACTTCGTGAATATTCCAGCAAACACAAAACTGATAGAACTGTTAGCAGAACGGAGAAGTCAGTCTTAAAGGTAAGCGTCCATAGGTACGCATCGTACGTATCGTATGAAACGGATTGATTTGAGGTAGTGCGTCCACTGTATCCGTAGCGATCGGATTGCCGATGCGACGCCGACGGTCGGCTTGTAAGTAACATTCGCATTTTCGTTGTGAACAGAGATGCCAATGTGTGCGGAACTCCGCACATTGTGCGGAATTTCGAATCGTGCGGGCATTTTGTGAGGATTTGATAAAATGTGAGGATTTTGTGAGGATTTTTTTCATATAGAACAAAAATTATTTCAATTCAGCAGAAGGGTCAGTAGAATGGCAATTAAGGAGAGTTCGAGCTGGAAGGAGGTTCACGTGACTCTATGATACAGTTAACTGAATATTTTGTACCTAAATTTTGTACCTTACATATATTGAAATATGAATAAACTTACCAGTTTGATTTAATCTTTTTCCAATTTCTTCCCAAATATTATCTCGTCTTTGTTGATTCGAATAATGAGGGTGTTTTAAAATGTACAACTCTTCGTACTCTTGTACAATTGTGATTAGTCTTGCAATGTCCATGATATGCGTAATACCAATTATAATTGAAGCACGTGTGTGAACTTAGTGTCGAAATGTAACAAAATTTAAATGATCTGTGAGGCTAGCAGTGACTACCTATTGCAACATGCGTCCATTTATCGGCAATCCGCATGACGTCATCCGCACCAGTCGGAAAAGTTGCCCCTTCGATCAATTTCATCGGCATTACCGACGGACCGATACGTGCGATCCGTCCGCTGCCGGTCAGTGGACGCATATGCATAACTTACTATATTAATAATTCTAAAATCCGTTTCATACGATCCGTACGATGCGTATCTATGGGCGCTTACCTTAACAGTTCAAAGTAGAGCCAACATTTCGCGAGCGATAGGCAACAGTTCTGCCGAGCAAATTTGAGAAATGGGAAGAAATATTTTGATTGAGAAATTCGAAAAAAATACAAGGAAGATCTTGAGGTGGTTAAAGGAAAGTTTGAAGAGGTACCCCAAGGACTGCGAGGGCTTCAAGAAGAAAAGCGAAATCCATGAGGAGCGAAATGAAAATTTCCCTTTCATCAAGTGCATGTTTCCTGAAAACCCCCACTCCTGGAGGCAAATCGTTCTGATTGTTTTTTTACAACCAGTTTGAAACTGCTGCGGAAAATATCAGCTGAAAAAAATTAGAAAGCGAATGCAGTTGTTATAGCTCGGCGGAAAAAGGTCTCTCACGTGATGTTGAAATTTCCCTGCAAGTAACTGAGAACAATATCATACCCCGATATGAACAGCCACATAGAGATCCTGGAACTTTTTCTATAAGAATCCATGTTGAAACCCAAAGGTATCATGCCAGTCAAGCACGATTCAGAGATGCACAATCATTAATGATCGCCACAAATGCTCTCAGAGTGAGATATATCTGGTCAGGAACGTATTAGTATGGTACACTGATGGTTGGAAGATGGATGAAGGGGTGGATGTGGGAGTAATAGGACCAGAATTCAGGCTTCCGAAACCATTTGGCATCACCCCCACCATATTTGAGGCGGAAATGCATGCAGAGGCACTGCGGTGTGGATATCTACAAGTCATACACTTGCGAGTCCAAAATGACTCGAGACTGCAAATGTCCCTCAAGACAACTTAAACAAGGTAATTAAGTTATCTTATGTGTCCCAGGTCATGAGGGCATCTGAGGAAATGATGGAGCTGATTTCCTCTCATAATTTGAGATATACGGAGAAATATTTTGATTCATCATATACGAGAAGAAATTCTCAAAAAAGGTGAACATGAATAATTCAAGAAAGACCTTAAGGTGGTTGAAGGCAAGTTTGAAGAGGTACCCCAAGGACTGCGAAGGCTTCAAGGGGAAATAACGATATCCATGAGGAGCGAATTGAAAATTTCCCACTCATCAAGTGCTTGTTTCCTGATACCCCCAACTTTTGATGGGCACGACTTAAGGATGCACATGAAAGTGATCATAAATGACCGCCAAAAATGATCTCAGAGTGAGCCACAGTTGGGCAGGAACGCATAAGTATTGTTACGAATTATCCTTGAGTTCGATGAATAAGACACCAAACAACACTAAACTTATTTTATTATAACTCTCTATCACAACACAATACAATACAATCGCCTAAATATCTCCGCTAACTTTCCAATGCTCGGTACTAAAACTCTCTGTACTGGTAAACTCTCTCAAGTAAGTACAAACTCTGCTTCGCGAATGAACTCGAATTCTCCAAGCGAATTACGGGTTCCTGGAAAATGACGTCGCTGTTCGACCCCTGTGTTTACGATCTCGTCAGATCCAGCGCTAGGACATTCGTAACAGTATGGTACACTGAAGAAGATGGAGAAAGGGGTGGGTGTGGGAGTAACAAGACCAAAATTCAGGCTTTCGAAACGACTTGGAATCAGTACCATCTTCAGAGTGCCTCATTAGAGGATATCTACATCTCATCACGCAGAGCCAAGCAGCAACTGACTTGGGACTGCAAAAGTTGGTCAAGGGCACAATAAGGGAATCAAGTAACCTTAATGTGTGTACTAGATCATGAGAGCATTGCTGCCGAAACTGCGGAACATCTGCTTTGCAAGTGCCAAGCTCTGTTCTACAAACGTTCAAGTTCCTGGAACGGATACCTGTCGACATTAAGGAACAAGCCCACAGGAATCTGATCCGCTACATCAGAATCCTCAGCATCCTGGTTGCAGTACTGAGAGGCAATGCTTAACCGACCTACTACAATCTACAAACAGAGAAGTGACGAGAACGTTTTATCAGCGCTGGACATAAGGTACGGGAGCGATCACCTCCAGCAAGTCTTCCGGATTCACTTAAATGTGAGGACACACCGATCAACCGAAAGCTTGCAGGAATTTGGTGCCAAAATTGAGAGGGTGGTAGGAATGACCTATCCCAATAATTCAACGAGGTCGATCTGGCTCAAGAGCTTCGTTGATGGAGTCCGAAACGTGGACCTACAACAGCATTGAAAAGTGGGGCATCATCGATCATTGAATGAGGCAAAACAGGCTGCTTGTGAGCGATGGAAACCATCACAAGGAGGGTCGTCAATAAGACGAGAGATGGACCCACCCACCGATTTGAAGCAGGCCTAAAACACATCATATTACATGTTGGTGTCCCCGGATAGGTAATTTTATGTAGGAAGCGGAAACAATGCAGGTGTTCTACTCGAGAATATCGCATAAACTTTAACCGAAGTTGATGAGAATGAAAGTAACATTTGAAGCACTCTGTATGAATATAAATGTTTCTCAAGAACGAGATGCTATTTTGGTATTCTCCAAGCCACCTAACAAAAAAATTGAACTCTGATGGACACCGCAATAACAGCGGTTTCATCCAGAGACGGCTTCACTTCCGAATTCTACAACGAAAATCCAGCGCTGAGTAGGGAACTATGAGACCATTATGTTGACAAAAAAGATAATGGTTACTTCTTTCAAAAAATGTTCCATTTGCTCTCACATAAAATGCAACTCTCTATACATCTATAAAAAAAATTGAACTCTGATGGACACCGCAATAACAGCCGTTTCATCCAGAGACGGCTTCACTTCCGAATTCTACAACGAAAATCCAGTGCTGAGTAGGGAACTATGAGACCATTATGTTGACAAAAAAGAAAATGGTTACTTCTTTCAAAAAATTGTTCCATTTGCTCTCACATAAAATGCAACTCTCTATACATATGAAACTGATTTTGCAATGTGGCCTTCCTGGTGTTATAAAACTTATTTTCATATGTTTTAGACTTTCACCCGTGGTATCGAGCAAATACGCACTATTGGTACATGTGAAGATAATTTTCTGAATCAAACATATCGTAAAACACTATAAAATACATATACTTGAAATTTGAAAGATCGAAAAAATCATTTTCCTTAACCGCCAAACCATCCATAGGTAGTGTTCAAGTCGAAAAATATATTGATAAACACTCGGATAAACATAAATCTTACTAGCTCAACTGATTGACCAGTTAAAACCAATGAATTGTAGTTGTGAGCACTGATCCTGGATGTTTACCATTCAATAAATTTTTATTCATACAAAGAAACATTTCATTAAAAGAACAGCGCAATTGTGTATCTGTCGAAATGTATTATACGCATTGTCCATGTGTTGAAAAAACAGCTGGAATCACTAATGGCTACTAATTATAGTACTCGAAAAAAAAAGATCCCAGGTTTCTCTGGAGGGTTCTCAAGGAAATAGAAACGTAATACTAGCAAGGGTTATGATTCTTTATGTTTTTGTAGTTTGATTACATTTTGATTATGGGTTCGGAACTCCATTGAATCATTTCCAGTATTTTCGATATTTGCTTTCTGTAATACAACAAATTGAATGTGCATGGATTCGCTGTCTCTACTTCATTATTTTATGAGATTAGAATCTTTGGAGAGCTTTGTTGCAAAAGTGAAACTTTCTGTAGAGATTAATCAACCACCCCAACTGCAGAATGATATCATTCGAACTCGATGTATCTTCAGGACAATTTTCGGTATCTGTCCCCAGATGACTCTTTCCTAAAAGTCATATCAATTTTAATGAACAAACAGTTCATCAACATTATCTTAAAATTCTTACCATTGAATTGATCTTGATTCATTCATGTTCATATCCCATTAACGTAAAGTTGGTCACGCCGGTAATCTGTCACAAAAATTTAACATCATGAGAATATCTATCCAAATTCATTGGTTTCATAAATATTGATTACAACTTGAAGTCTTTTAGCAGAATATTCAGAATATTTACCTACTTTAAGTTAAACAAATGATTATTCTTTGTAACTGAAATAATTCACTTTGTGCCTTCAGATCAAGCTCAACACATACTTATACGAAAATATGCTACGTATGAGAAAACTGAAATAGAGCAGTATTTTATAACACGGAATGTGAGTGCATGTTGGCAATATTCAAGGTCCCATTCAATGTCTATCTATGTCCTACCGACTATTTGATCGCAAGACTGAAACTGGGGATTCGACAACTGATCCGAAACTACTACTCGAAATTGACGACTCAAAGGACCTGGAATGTTCAACGTAGATGTTTCCGCCTCGATACAAACCCCCAAAAAGAGGAATATACGAATTTACTCGGCATCAATATTCCCTTCCACTTCGTCCAAAAGATCTTCAGGATATGTGTCCGGGTTCATCGTCGCCGCAAGCTCTACCAAGATAATTGATTTATTCGAAACCGCATTTCTGATGGAGATTAACACCGTTGCCTCCGTGCGCTTCGGTGTCTTCATTCGAAATTTGTGTGTGAGAATATGCTTCGGGTTATGCCGTTTCCGTAATAAAACATGTAGGACTTGGTCCTGTTTTCGCCTAACACGTTTTCATTTCAATTAGTCGACACACACTCCTAATATAGAAGCATCGCAGTAACTGCTACAGCTCTTGCAAAATATATTTAAGATGAAAATTTATTCTGTATGTTCTAACCCGAAAAGTTGCTGCGGTAATTGAAAAACGGTTATTTCCTTCTGTATAGAACAAGTCCAATTGGTCTCTAACTTCTCGTATAACTCAAATTTGCCTATCAAAAAAATTTGTCGTCAACGAATATTTGCATATGAAAAGGAACTTGCGAATAAGTTCTAAGAACGGAAGCAGATTACGTAAACGTTAAGTATTTTCATATATATGTTTTTTAAAACCATTCTTAGCCCTGAGTGTCTTTTTCGACCCCATATTTCATTCATGGAGTTCAGTCGATATATGCCGGAAAAAATTATAAAAGAAGTTTTTCAATCACTTCGGGGAAATGTGGGGGGAGCAGGGGACAAAGAAAATTCAAAAAATATGTTCACTCTCAAATAGAAACCTCACCAAAAATAAACAAATTCTGAGAAAGGTGGCATTTCGGCACTGAAAACCCAGGATAGCTTCTCTGAAAAATTAAAAATCCAAGTGACTTTTACAAATATGTCTCGACTTAAAAATATCTTGCCGAAATGATTCGATTGTGGCTACTTTGAATAAGTATGCAATCAGAATACTCACTGATAATATCATACGGCAGATATTAAAAATTGTCCAAGCAATAATTATAATCAGAGAGTAGCGTGGTCTTCGGTAATGTAGACGTTAGCAAAATATACGTTCAAGCGGAAGACCGGGGTTCGATTCGCCGCCAGGCCACCGTGCTGGGTAATCGCACGTTAAAAGGTACGGCCTCGTTGATCCATTTCTCGCACAAGTTTGGACTTCTGAGGGTTGACGTTCATCAGCTGGTTAACGGAAACGAAGAATTTTCGAACAATTCTTGAACAATATCTTTTGTAGGTTATTCTTGGACGAATTTGATATTTTTTGACCTGCCCTGTATGCTGATTAACTTCTAGACCGTTGGCCCATGACACAAACATTGTCGATAATCTATGTTCGTATGCCCTTTTGGGGATATACTCAGGAGGCTTGGGAAACCGGGAAAAAGTGCCTCCGAGCGTCTGTGACCAGTCCTTGCACCTGCTGACCTCCACTTCCGGTTGAAAAAAAAGGGTTAAGTATTCGAGGAACGAGGAAGCTCAGCCATGTGGATACATTATCGTATCTTGCAAAAATAACCGGGCGCTAGCCGGTTTGCATACGTCTAGGTCGCTGCCGGAAGGAGGCATACGAACCGGAAGTGGCAATTTCCCACTGGTGATGGACGATGATCGAGGAAAGTATGCCCTTTCGTGGAACGACTCCTTTCGACCCATTAAACACTATCCGACTTTTGCATACGATTTCGGAAAGGGCATCTCGATTTATGCCAGCATCAACTGACCGGACTAACCTAGAAATAGTCGATAATTTATGTTCGTATGCCAATCTCGGTGCCGATAGAATACGACATTTTAAGTAACAAAAGCTGGTTTGCATACGCCCAGGTCACTACCGGAAGGAGGCATACGAACCGGAAGTGGCAATTCTCCACTGGTGATGGACGATGATCGAGTAAAGTATGCCCTTTCGTGGAACGACTCCTTTCGACCCATTAAACACTATCCGACATTTGTATACGATTTCGGAAAGGGCATCTCGATTTATGCCAGCATCAACTGACCGGACTAACATATAAATGAGCAATTCCTACGAAAAGCGGATTTTTCATGTCTTAGGTATCTGTACGACTCTGTATCAAAAATATGTATAATACAATACAATACAAACTGAGTGAATATGTAGATTTATATGAGGGAACTTACAGAGTCAAAGAGTAAAAAAATTTTCGCTTGTGGGAATTGTCAATTATGTAAAATGTAATCTGTAAAATGTAAAAATGCCAAAATTGCTGTCAAAGATTCTAAAAACTTGTTTGTATTAACCTCATAAACAGGGAAAGTACGTAAGTTCCCTCATATAAATCTACATATTCACTCAGTTTGTATTGTATTGTATCATATATTGTTTGTACCGATAGTAATCTGAAGAGGGGAATATATAGATTCCCGAAACGTCATAATTTTTAAATAAAATGGACATGGTTCGTAATAATCAAAAAAGCTGCAGTTAACATATTTTGCAATCATATATTGAAAGAATATTCTGGACGTTGAGTTTGGCGGGCAAGTTTGAATGAATCGATCCCACTCGTACAATGGGAGATTAATATTTTCCCGACTTTTTTAAGGTCCGATTGTATGTTATTGGAAATATTAATGTAGTAAGCCCTGATTTAACCCATTTACACACTATCGACCATGTTTGGACACTCGCAAATAGATGTGCCTTTTGCTCAGTGGAAAACTCTGGAAATGGGTTTATCGGGGGAAAAAACTTGTGGTCCCTAATGGGAGGGTAATTCCACTTTTTTCACTTTAAATTGTTAATAAACAATAGTAGCGCGATCTTCAAGGTGAAATAATTGGTATATTTGGATTCAGCGGGACAAAAAACATAAAATAAACATTATCTGCAGAGGGGCCCTTTTATTGAAAGTTTGGGAATTAATTAAGTAATGTTGGCACCGCGCAAATTGTATGCAAACCATTATTTGATAAATACTTTTACTTCTACTAACCGTGGTCAAAATTTCAACATTTCCTCAATTATCGACTATTTCTAGGTTAGTCCGGTTAGTTGATGCTGGCATAAATCGAGATGCCCTTTCCGAAATCGTATGCAAATGTCGGATAGTGTTTAATGGGTCGAAAGGAGTCGTTCCACGAAAGGGCATACTTTACTCGATCATCGTCCATCACCAGTGGAGAATTGCCACTTCCGGTTCGTATGCCTCCTTCCGGCAGCGACCTAGACGTATGCAAAGCGGCTAGCGCCCGGTTATTTTTGCAAGATACGATAATGTATCCGCATGGCCGAGCTTCCTCGTTCATCGAATACTTAACCCTTTTTTTTCAACCGGAAGTGGAGGTCAGCAGGTGCAAGGACTGGTCACAGACGCTCGGAGGCACTTTTTCCCGGTTTCCCAAGCCTCCTGAGTATATCCCCAAAAGGGCATACGAACATAGATTATCGACAATGTTTGTGTCATGGGCCAACGGTCTATTCTGACGGTACTCGAATTTTTATTCTGCTAGTAATAGAAAAAAATTTCATTTGTTCCACGAATGACGGACCACACTGTAGAATAAGGCCACTATCTCGTTATCATTCTGCCATATGCGGTATATGTAAGTAGATGCCAGAACTCCAGGAGAGCATATACTGCCCCCATTCTTCCACTAGTTTGGTCCACTATCAAATTATGTTCAATTCATTCAAAAATATTTAATTCCCAAAACAAATGGACTAGATTAGAACGTGATAGTTTACTGTCCCAATAGGGCTTATCTTGCCTATGTTTCAAGGTATTCGTATTTCGTTTGCGTAATTTTCCAGTCAATTAAGTTATTAATATATTGAAGAAATTTGAGTGAACATTCTCATTGAAGAATTATTTTTTGGCTTTCTTCTTCTCTGAATCAAGAAATAGAAATTTCAACTTCTTTGGAAGAAACAATATAAAAAAAATATAAACACCGTAATGGAATAAGGAATCTGTCTGAAACTGCAACTCTCTTGCCTATATGGTACGACGGGCACTGGGTCACATATGAATCCATTTTTCTTGTTCATTTCGTATACCAAGCATATAAAAATTGAATCGAATAGATGGCGTACATAGGAAATATCCATACAAAGCCAAATAGAGAGCAATTTGTAGAAAAAATCCGAGTCACCAGAATAGTTCTAATTTATATTTCTCGATTCGAAGAAAGTCAAAAAATGATTCCTCAAACTTCATTCACTCCACAAAAATACGTTAGTTCCTTATTAACATCTTCATTGTTCCTCAACCTCCTCTAGGCCTATAAACGGTTCTGAAATCAGAAATCATTCTACGCGTATCTGACAATTAGATACTTCAAAGCGTATTCACTAAATATTAAAGCATACCGATCGTCATAAAAACTGAAAACTTGTGAAAAATATACCTACGGTGATTTTCAATCGTCAGAGATTCTCTATGACCTTTTGCGACTGACTGAAATTGACATTCCTGCCCTATCAAGTATAAATTATCATTACCATTGTATCGATCTACTTTTACTGCTGACAGTGAGTAATTTATTTCAGGTGTCTAGACAGGCAATAAAAGTGACAGCTTCAAGTTCCATTCATTATTCCGAAGATTTTGCATTTTCTTCGTGAAAAGAAAACTTTATACTACCTTTTTTCCTTCATGTTTTTTCTTTGGCTTCTCAACCTACCACAATCTGAAAAAAATAGATTTCAATTGGAATCTATAGAAATTTAGAAGGTCAGATTTCTAATCCACCCCGAAAAGTTGCTGCGTTGATTGAAAAACCGGTTGAATGAAACACGTTCTATCAGTCAGCAACTCCTCTTATGACTCAAATTTGATAAATTAGTTTTTCGATAGATACATTTGAGTTATACAAGAAGTTGATGACAGAACGTGTTTCATTCAGAAGGAAGTTTTTTTTTTGTCAGCTTTTTGGGGTTGATTACATATGAGCCCTTCCACGCTTTTATAGATTTCAAAATCAATTCTAATTTTTTCAGACTGTGGTTGCTTGAGAACTCGTAAAACAGGAAGCACAGGATAATGACTGAATAGTTATTATAGTAATCATGTGTCATTCAGAGAAAAAGTGTGATTCATGGTTAGCGGCGGCCAATCCCCATGCTTGCCACACAAAGCATCATTTTCACTTCGGCCAACTTTCAAACCTTCCTTTTGCCATTCATTTATGTGAATGGTTCATTCGAGAGAAAGATAAAGTATGCGAAATAGTTCACCATCTGGAAGATATGTTAACGTATTTTTATACTATGTACCCACACCGATAAGCTTCTGTTTCGAGTACAGATATAAAAAAAAACTTTTTTTGTCCAAACAGCCACTATACCCAATTATAGGACACAGTATAGAATTTTGGGATGAAAGTGTTGAATATAATAAATATATACATATATACATAGGGCGACAATAATACATTCATGAAACATTTAAGAGGAAAAATGACAAGTTTCAAGTAAGTGTTTGATGATTAGCGAACATGCTATACAGTTTTGGGAGTGTTGAATCAATCATATACATATATCGCAACAATAATAATATCGATGTTTGTGAATATCTATGGCATGCCCAGTGAATTTTTGAAACCCATATCTCAGCCAATCGGGTAGTTCTCGGAACTGAAACGTTTTTCACTATTCTGCGAGCTAACATAGCAAAACTATTACAAACAGCGCTCGTAAGTTCACGAGTCATTTGGTCATTGGGCATGTGGGAATAGAGATAACTTGCACCTAAATTTCACCGGGGAAAAAGGGGAAACTGACTTTCGGAGTGCTTTCATGATAGAACTTGTTTCAACGAATCTTCGAGATTGAAAAATAAATTATCAGTTGATCGAACATTTCATTGTTAATTCATAGATATCAATCCTGGCGATTGGTGAGTATGTCTATTAGTCCAAGAGAAGAAATAGAGATCGACTTTCACCCATCTCTTTACCGGACTTTTTATAGGTTTTCACAAACAAACGAATGCTCCTACAATGGCTTGCCTATCAAAATGTGGCCAGACTGTATACAGTGAGATTCAAAAATTTCCACCATGTGGAAAGAATTTTTAATATCGATTTGTCAGAATATTTTATTCCTCATGAAAATTGGTGTATTGCAGAATACTTGCATATGAGTTGATAAAATTTCAAATTTCAGAAAGTATAAAAATAGTATTTTGATCAAGAGTAAACTCTGGATGTGATTCCAAATTTGAATATTGATTTCAAACCTAAACAGCTTCTTCGAATGAACTTCTTGATTATGTAAAATATAAGATATGGTTTACACCTGATCATAATTCCTATTTTTCATTCTTCCCTGTACACTGTTCGAAAATTTGCAATTTTGACAACTCATATGCATGTTATCTGCAATACACTAATTTTTAAGAGGCAATTGTGAAGAGAATTGTTGATGGTCCATCTAAAAAACAATACCCACCAGAGCTTTAACTCTTAGCTTTTATGGGATGAAAAGTTATAAGTATGTTAAAGAAAAATTCAACAAGTGTTTGCCTCACCCAGATACCATATCGAAATGGTATCAATCAGTTGATGGATCTCCTGGATTTACAGAGGAATCGTTGAAGATACTGAAACTGAAGGTGGAATCTGGAGAAGAAATCTTGTGCAACTCAGTTTTGGACGAAATGGCTATAATGCAGAGAGTGGAGTGGACTGGATCACAATTCACTGGATTTATAGATGTTGGAGAAGGTACACAGAGTGGAAATCTGCCACAAGCAAAAGAAGTTCTGGTTCTCATGCTGGTTGCAATCAATGGACACTGGAAGATACCCGTTGGGTATTTTTGTATAAATGTTTTGAAAGGGTTTGAGAAATCTTGTTCAGTGAAAGAACTTTTGAAACTTATTGATTCAACAGGTGTAAAAGTCACAACAATTTCTTCTGATGGAATAAAAGCCAATTTTCGCATGTGTCATTGTCTTGGTGCCAATTTTGATGATGTCACAAATTTGGTCACATATTTTCCACATACTGTTACTCATAAGCCAATTTATATTTTTCTTGATTCGTGCCACATGATTAAATTGTGGAGAAATTGTTTGGATACATATAAAATTTTATAGGATGGCAGCGGTAAAAGTACTTATATGTTGGAATTTTTGAAAAGCTTCGGTTCAACTGCAGCAAAAAGAAGGTTTACATGCCGCTACTAAATTAAGGAAACGATATATTCAATGGAAAAACGAGAAAAAGTCAAAATTGCTGTCCAAACATTTAGCAACAGTGTTTCAGATGCTTCAACTTTTCTAGAGAAAGACTTGAAGCTGGAGCAATTTCAAAATGCAGAAGCAACTGCAGAGTTTTGCAAAATTGGAAACAATATTTTTGATATTTTCATTTCAAGGTCACAGTTTGCAACATATCATTTTCAAAAAAAAATCATCAAAAAACTTCCATAACGATTTTTGAATACTTGGATGAATGTAAAACCTATATTTTAAATCTAAAAATTTAACGGTAATTCTATTTTACTAACGGACAGAAAAGCTGGTTTCCTCGGCTACCTGATTTATATTGAAAGTTTGAAATCATTTTATAAAGATTATGTAACCGGTCCTATGCCCATTTTTTAATATGTTTCTACATATAAATTCTCACAAGATCACAAGTTTTCTTCAGTGCCGTAAGAAACCGTGGCGGCTTTAATAATAATCCAACAGCAAAGCAATTTCAGGCCATTTATGAAAGACTATTGGTACACACAGAAATGAAAGGTAGTAGTTCAGCAAATGCAGTTGCTTTGGATAGTACTACTATTCTAAGTGTGAGTTCTGTTACCAAAAGTAATACAGGGGAAAACTTGGAAGATTCTCAAGATTACATCAAGCTATTCGATACTTCAAGATCATGATTATGTAAGTTCCTCGACATGGCATTTAACAATGTTTGTAGAAGATATAGTGTCATTCATATCGTTGTCAAATGTTTCAAAGAATGTATAGCATGTATAGAATGCATAGCATTGTTGGAAACTGACGAGACCTCCTCATCACTTCAAAAAAGAAAATGTTATGGAAAAATGATGAATGCTTCAAAATTTGTTATTGATATTTGTAAAACTGGTGAAACCTACCTGAGGATTTATCGAAATCAGAATAGTTCTTTTCTAAAATGAACATCCTCTACAACTCACGAAATTGATACAAAAAAATTATTTTAAAATTCGAATTCATCACAAAACTTTCCAGCTGAAACATAATGTAGCTTATAGAGTGAGAAGTTTATTAACGAAAACAATACTTGATAAAAATCAATAAAATTCATTTCTCAAAATCATAGTGTTAAAAAATATATAGACCATGAAAAATTAATATTTCGTAGAAGGCCAAAAGTGGCAACTACTACTATCAATGATAAGCAAAGTTAATGTAATGATGTAATGTAATTTGATGTAAACATGTAAACAACCACTGATTGTCAAATATCTTTTATGAAATATAAAAAATGTTTATCAGAAAGTTTTTAATATTTCCAATTCATAAAACCAGTCACGAAACCTCACCACACCACTTTAAATATATATATATATATATATATATATATATATATATATATATATATATATATATATATATATATATATATATATATATATATATATATGAAAATTTGTAGATTTCTGTGGTTTCATTGTGCAAAGTGTAAAATGAAAATTAATTTTATCCATGTACCTACTTTTTTAATATTTATTTTTACTGTTCACCAACCTTACTTCATCATAACCGATATTCAATTTGTTCATTTGTTCCAAGTTCTACACGCCCCTTTACCCCCTCTCTACTGTTCGATATTGATATGCCGCCTCATCCTAAATTCAAGGCGGAAAGAGATATGGAATTCTGGCGCCCTCAGCTGGATGTAAATAATTATTGCAATCTGCCCTCGCCCCCAATAGTAACTACAATGAAACACTCAAGATCCAGTTACCCAACAGTAAAATAGAAAATATATTGCATGCCAGTAAATTTATTGAACTCTATATGACCGGCGTTGCCCTGGGCGGATTTCATTTAAAATAAAATACGGCTTTCGAACGAAATGTCTCATAAAACGGGATATTTCCAGACAACTACAATGTTTGATCTTAATAAGTGCCTATAAATCTTTTATTCTCTAAGATCCGTTCTTTCAGTTGATTGGACAGAATTTCATTAGAGTGGAAACGTACGGTTGCGACAAAAACGGTAATATGTGAAGAGTTCATATAAAACCACATATTATTAAATACTTAGAGAAAATTGTGCATGGTGTCTTGATATTGTTCTGTAATCTGCCCAGACATTTGTTCTTTAACAAGAACATACAGTGCTTGAAGACAATGTAACAGCAATAACTTTCATTGTTCACGGAACACTCAGAGAAATCCTATACTCGAAAGTTCAATCTGAAGTCAGAGTTTTTGTTGGAGTTGTTTCCAAATGGATCTGCCTTTGCTGCGATGTCATTTGAATGAATTAATATCCTCCTCGTAAGTAAGTAACTAGGTAACTACCAAAATAATTCACAAATAGCATTTTTGTATCCTTTTTTTTTTGAAAATTCTTCAAGTTGATGTATGTACTTACCTGTTCTAGTAATTTCGGATACTGAAAGTCATCGATCTAGTGAATATCATTCTCAATACAAATGAATAAAATTTGAATTCTTGACACAACCTTCCGCAAAAGCGTTGCGAATAATTAATTTTGTCGATTGCTATAGTTCTATCGAACTATTTTTTGAATTACATATTCCTTCTCTTCTCCTAAAGTGCATGAAAAACTGCATACACCAGTGGAAACAGTGAAAAAATACCTTTTGCTACACTTCTACTTCGTTAAAGATTTTCACAACACTCTGGAGCGAACACTGAACCCTATCTCTATGAAAATTTTTTTAATTTTAAATCGGTTGTGAATTCCCACTTTGTTCATTGTTTATTTTCGTTTTTTATCATTTTCAGTCTTCATATGTTCGATTGTTTGAATTAGATTTTTTACTTCATGTACTTATTTCGCAACATTAAAAACTTCCACTCCTGAAATCGTTTATGTGAGGATACTTGAGAAATAGCACAGATATTTTCTATGAAGTGCTACAAATGTTAAAAGCATAATGTGGGTAAATGATCTATCTAAAGTATGAATTTAATACCTTGGTGTATAATATACCTTTTATTGACTAAAATCGATTTGAATACCAGAGTGCTACAAACTCCACAACCTGGCTCATAACATCTTTCTAGCTGCTCGGAAACTACCCCCAAAAAGACGCCCCACAAGATGTATCACAGCATTCGATATCTGAATGTCTCCGCCAAGAAATTTGGCAACCACGCATGGGAGTCCTATCTCTCCTAGAAGCGTAGCACTTGTTCATAGTAAAATTCGTCATGTTGAGCGACAGGTCGCGCTGCATAGCAGTCATTGCTAGAACTTGAATATACCCCGATAGGCTTCGCCACGCCGGCCGCTGTCTTTGCTTATACCAAAAGGGAACTGGTGACTGACATTTAACGTTAGGTAGAAGTCATTGCTTAAGCTGGAGTAAATCCCTCGAGCATTTATTTGAAATTGATATTTGCTGTGCAAACAAATATAAAATTCTCAATGAGTTTGGGTGAATTATTGCATTATGCTATTGATTCGAATCATTCAATATATTGTGGTATTACACAAGAAGCGGAAAAATACGTTTACTCATTATTTTCATGTTTCAGATCCAGTGATTCATTTGGACTTTCACAATAAATAATTACTGCAATAATGAGTAAATGCCAACACTGCCTTACTGTCGAAGATCATTAGGAGAAAGAAAATCCAAAGTAAATCCAATCAATTAAATTCAATCGCATCGAAACATTCTGAAACGTCAGTGAAAGTTTTTTCAAATCCTTATTTAATGTCTTTGACCTGGAAAAAAATATTGCACTCGATCACGTAGAAAAAACGTTCGATTGACGAATTCCTACGAAAATAATCATCATCCTTAAAACGGTTACTGCGGACGTACTTTTTCTATGAATTTTCTAGCAATTTTTGCACCGTTATTATTTTGTAATCCGTGAAAAACTAATCCAGTTTTGGAAGATCTTTTTTACAATTGAAAAAACTACGTATATAATGGTTTTTATGATTTTTCCCTTTTAGCTATTCCATAATGAGAGTGATTCGTCATTCACGTTTGAATTTGAATACTGAAACCACGCTCGCGGGATTTGAACTGTCGAATTCGGGGTCTGCTCTAACTTGAGCAATGACCGCTGAGTATTGCGACATGTCGCTCAACATGACGAATTCAATATTGACTAAGACTTGGGGCATGGCCCAGATCTTCAGGTTGACTGACAGTCATTCGATATCTGAAGTTAAGCAAAGCCGAGCGCGGTTAGTACTTGGATGGGTGACCATGCAGGGAAATACCATGTCGAAAGCCCGTACAGCTGCAGCGAAATAGCATACAATATATCAATGAGCACAAGATATATTGAGGATATGCCGTCCTTCGGAGGAGACGTGAAGCCGTCGGTCCCGAGTCCATAGATGCTGGGCTCGTTAAAGATCCCTACCTCTGGTTGGAATACCAGAGGGTTCTGCAAAATTTCCGGTTGGGGAAAGTGTGCTCATCGGCGTCGGTGATTGGCCTTGGTAGCGGAAATAGGCCGACGTTAAATAAGGAAATAGAAGAAGAAGACTAGGTCTTGCTGATGTGAATATGAAGTCCGCGTGTGAAAATTTCGTAGTTATCATTGATTTGATCTCCTCCAGAACTTTCTCGAATGAACCTTTCGCTGCGCCAGATCTTTGTTCGGGATCGTCAATTGATACCACTCGCACTTTTAGCCTCGAGGTGTTGAGGGCCGTCTCCACTTATAGCGAACGTACCAAGGCAACGCTACTCTTTCTAAATCTTGTCAGTCTTAAATTTCTTTGTATCTCTGGATCTCTCGGCCATCTATAAACATCTGCATCGCTAGCTACTCCTTGAAATATCCATGTGCTTCTGGATACGCCAGCTGAATGAGGCGTCTCACATCTGCCTCGAATTCTTGCAGACTCTCGCCGGATTCTTGCGTGCGTGTTTTCATTTGGGCCTGATACAGCTGTTCTCGATGTTGAAAGCCATACCGCAACTCTATGGGTGTCGTAACTTTTCCTTTTTCCATCCATTGGCTTCAGTGGTCAGTGGTTAGCATATCTGCCTATTGTTACGTCCTAGCGCCGGTCCTGACCAGATCGTAAACGCTGATGGGGAATCGCGTCATAGCGGACGTTCCTAGAACCCGTAATGCCGCCTGGAGAATTCGAGACGCGTCATCGGGGCTTCTCTCGACGATTCTCGATTGGCACGCAGATATATATACGGTACAGGCTTCGCCGCAAGGAGAGAATTTGTATTACAGAGAGTTAGTGATTCGGCAGTTTTATCCAGAGCTAAGTGACGAGAGTTATTGAGATATAAGTGGAGCAGAGCTTTGTGCGGAAGTAGAATTTTTATTACAGAGAGTTTAGTGCCGAGCATTGGAAAGTTATCAGAGCGATTTAAGTGATTGTGTTGTATTTTATTGTGATAGAGAGTTATAATAAAAGAAGTTTAGTGTTGTTTGGTGTTTTAATCGACGAACCCAAGGATAGATCGTAACAGTGGTGTCAGAAGTTGGATTTTACAAGGAAAATCGTAACAGTGGTGTCGGAAGTGGAATTTTTGCTGGTAAATAAAAACAATTGATGGTGAATATGAGTACGTCATACGATACGGTGGAGGACATGATTAATAATTGGGATGACGGTAGCAGGAGGAAGAACAAGAGAGGTGGAGGAGGAAAAACAAGAAAATGGGAAAGACGGTGGCAGCAAGAGGAAAAACAAGAAAGAGAAAAGCGACGACAGGAGAAAAAAAAAAACAACGGCTGGAGGAGGAAAAACTAAAAGAAAAGCGACGACAGGAGGCAAAAGAATTAGAAGAAAAGCGGCGGCAAGATGAAATGAAAGAACGAGAAAAAGTAAAGAAAGAACGAGAAGAAACACTCCAGAAAATTCTAGAAAAACAAAAGAATGAATTAGAGCAGATAGAAAAACAACCAAAAGCAGACTTCCAGAAGGTTCTAGAACATCAGGACAAGTTCTTCGACAAAAACCAGGTACGAATGAGAGAACCGAAAGATGCTCTGGAAGAACTGAAAAAAATTCTAAAAGGAGAACTGAAGGAAAACGTCGAGAAAATCGACGACGATATCAGAAAGGAAGTGCATACAATACGAGAGGAGATGAAAAATGAGTTGAGAAATGAAATGAGAGGTCTAGTAAAGCAGATAGTTCTTCTCAAAAATCAGGATCGCCGAGACAGGGTTGTCACATCAACAATTTCCGTAAAACCACCGACTTTTGACGGACAGTCGTCTTGGTCCATGTATCGTCGACAATTTGAGGCTGCGGCAGAAACCAATGGATGGGGCGAAGAAGAAAAAGCTACAGCGCTCATAGTAGCTTTGAGAGGGCCAGCTTTGGGTATATTACAAACGATACCCATAGAACAGCAGAAGCAATATGACGACCTGATTTCTGCACTAGAGTTGAGGTATGGCGATCAACACCGAGAACAGCTGTACCGGGCACAAATGAAGACTCGCACACAAAAATCAGGTGAGAGTCTGCAGGAATTTGAGGCAGATGTTCGACGCCTAATCCAGCTGGCGTACCCAGATGCGCCCGGAGATTTCAAGGAGCAGTTGGCTGTGCAGATATTTATTGACGGACTTAGAGACTCAGAAATACAAAGAACTTTACGATTGACGAGTTTCAAGAGAAGTAGCGATGCTTTGGTTCGCTCTTTGGAAGTGGAGGCGGCCTTCAACACGTCGAGGCCGAAAGTGCGTGCAGTTTCAATAGAAGAACCGGAACAACGATTTGGCGCGGCGAATGGTTCAGTCGAGAAAGTTCTGGAAGAAATCAAATCAATGATAAGTGGCATCAGCACCCAGAAGAAGAGAACGTTCTATAGATGTGAAAAACCAGGACATCTCATAAAAGACTGTTGGGTGAAAATGTCGCAGAGGATTTTCTATAGCTGTAGAAGGCCGGGGCATTTCATAAAAGACTGCAGGGAGAGAATGCCACAGAGAAAATGTTATAGATGTGGAAGATCCGGGCATTTCAAGAAAGATTGCAAGGTGAGAATGCCACCAAAATCCAACTCACCTGCCAGGACGCCGCCAAGTTCGCAATCACCTGCGAGGTCAAGGTCACCGAGGGTCATCTGTGTTAACAGGCTAAAAAGAACATCTGAGAGCCTCACCATTCCAGGGAAATTGAATAAAATGGATGTAATAGAGAATAATGTCCCTGAATGCAGCGTCCAGCCATCGGATTTTGGACAAGCCCGGGTGAAGACAAAACCAGCCGTCCTTGTGAGAGCCGCCAGGTGTCGCGTTGGAGGTACAAGTGACATCTCCGAGAGGAAAACAACTGGAAGGGCTGACTTGGTCAAACAAGAAGTCAACAGTGACCAAGTGCACTTGATTCAACAACCATCAAGAAGAGTTCCATTCCCTAAGAAACAAGAGATGCTAGAGTGCATTGATAGGAGGAAGGCGCGGCACTATCGGAAGGCAAATACTGGCGGATTTCAAGAAGAAGATCGAGTGTGGCTGTATAACCCCCGTCGTAGGATGAATGATGTGGTGTACAGTGTTCAACGCAAGCCTAGAACAAAAATGAAAGTCGTACACCTGAAGAGACTAAAATGTTACAATGGGAATGAAGAGATATTGTTTGATCGGGACGATCAAAATTGAGAGGGGGATAATGTTACGTCCTAGCGCCGGCCTGCTGTCCCTGACCATATCGTAAACGCACGGCGAAAGGATCGCGCCGTAGCGTCGTCATTTCCAAGAACCCGTGGATTCGCCGGGAGAATTCGAGACACGTCATCGGAGCTTCTCTGGAGAATTCTCGATGGTTACGCAGGCATATATAAGCATCGTGATGTCGCGGCAGAGTTAGAGTTAGTGAGAGTCAGTTAGTCAAAGAGTTGGCTATTCGGAAGTTTTTATTTAGAGCTAAGTGGCGAGTTATTGAGATCTAAGTGGCTTTGTGCGGAAAGAGAATTGTTAGTTCAGAGAGTTTTAGTAGCGAGCGAGCATTGGAAAGTTATCAGAGCGATTTTAGTGATTGTGTTGTATCGTATTGTGATAGAGAGTTATAATAAAAGTAGTTTAGTGTTGTTTGGTGTTTTAATTGACGAACCCCAGAGGAATATCGTAACAATACAATGTTCTGAAAATTTCAATTGGTCTAATGGCAAGCATGCCAAATTTTGAATCGTTCACCCAATCAAGAGATGAGAACAATATATGAAAAAAGAAGACCGTGAATCTGCAATTAATTCGTCCATTAAGGCTCCCACCTTAAAATGTCTTGTCGCGTAGAATATATATATATATATATATATATATATATATATATATATATACATATATATACTCAATACAATCTATAGAGGAAAGTATAAATGAACAAAAAATAACATTTCCTTGAGAATTTCTTTATTCGTGAAATATTCCAATGAATTACATTCGTGTATAAAAATGACCAGATAATTTTGCATTCAAGCGTGATATCTTAAACAAATTGCATTCGGTGATTTTCATATTTTGTAAAAGAGCCCTCGTCCTTCGAACTCGAGCACTTTCGCCAAAATATGAAAATAAATTCTTGCAACTATCACGCTTTCTTGCAAAATTATCGGTAATTTTTATGCACTAAGCCGCGTTAGATGATCTTAGAAGGAACTAAAAAAAACTATCAATATTGGAAGAACTGAAATTCAATGATAAGAACAAGATATATGTTATAGTCGCTCTATTTGATAAACTGGGGACCCAAGATATATGAATATATGAATTTTGAAGCAAGGTTCTTGAAATTATACTTCCATTGAATGTTTTCTTCAATTTGGAGTATATAGAAGTGTAGAAGGGTAAACTTTCAGTGAACTGCGGAAAGTTGCACCAAATGAAAAAATGTTACCGACTAGTTTTGTCTTACATTTTTCTTCGGTGCAGTATAGTCTGCTCTTCTATCCTTGTATAGATCTGACATTATGTCTTATTTTTTTCAGATTGTGGTGGGATGAAATATCTAGGCAGCTTCAAAAAAAGGATGTTTGAAAAATTCAAGCATAAGTCCCATTCACAGGAGATCCATCAGTGGTCGTAAAAAATATTCTTTTGTGGATATTCACACGATATCCTAGCGGAAATTGTTTCTTCCAGATAGCACAAAAGGATACAGATTGGATGTTCGTTGGATGTATATTTTCAAAATATACTTCATGTTTATTCATTGAATATTCATGGATTATCCATAAGAATATATATGCTATTCATTTTTATTTCATTATTCATCCAGCAGTTATGGAAATGTTTTTATTTCTGTCATAATTTTTCCAAAAACCAAAAACTTTATTTCACATATTTCATGGGTAGTATTTTTTCAGAAGCTCTTGATTTCATTTCTGTATATTCGAATAATGTCTCGACTATTCTGCTAAAGTCGTGGTGAAAAAAGTTACATCTTGATTATTATCCCAATTATCTAAATGAATTTCCTCGAATTCGATTGTTCTCGATCATACAAACTGGATGTTAGTGAAAGACACCCGGAAGTTCCCGACGGATGTTCTATGAACATCCGCAGAATATTTGGTCCGGAGGTCTGGCTATGTTCCAATGTCCCCCTTGGACGTACCATGAACATCCATATAAAATATTTTCCATACTAACCATTTTTTTATAAAAAATGAATAAGCTCCTTATTTCCATAATACCCAGGATATATATATATATATATATATACAGGGTGTCCCAAACTCAATGGCCTATTAGACATTTCTAGAAAACGGGACATAGGATTATTTTGAAAATTTGAATTCTTGGGTAATTAGTTCTGTTCTATCGATCTAAAATATTTTCAGCGCTGCGACGTTGCCGCTTATATTGAAAAGTAGCAACAACTTTGATATTTTAAATGGGACACCCTATATATTATTGCATTTCTCGCTTAGTTATTGCTTTCCGATTATTTTTGTATAATACTTCCCTATACCTATCTTTAGTGGTTTTCGAGAAATTCATTGATTTCCTTATTTTTTGTGCGAAACGTAGCTTTAATCAAATGCTTATTACTGTGGTATTTGGATTCGAAGACAGCTGAAATTTTGAATGTAGTTTGACAATGCCCTGTGTATTAGTTGTGTCTAAGGAAATTTTTTCTCCATTATACAGGGTCGTTCAAAATTTGTGATTTTACCGATACATACAAAAGTGGTGAAAAGTGCATTTTTTCAAATGGAACATCCTGTATATTATCGAAAATCCTGAAAGACAATTGAAGTTCCTTTCAAATGATGTGTCATGTTCCTATACCTAAATAGTCAGGTTTCCGAAATAAATACAAGTTTATATAAAAATTGTATTATTTCGACATAATTTGTATTAGGTGGCTATGAAATGTCATGGAGCATGTCATTATGAAAATTCAACAATTAATGGAAAAATGGAAATTGTTTATTCTTCATGGTCAATGTGATCAAATTATAGCAAGAACATGCAAAATGTTCTGTTTCATTTACTTCGTCTCCAGTTATCGGCATGATTTGATTTCTTGGTGCTTCAATATTCCCAAACACAGCATAATTCCGTTCAATTCTTCTGAATTTTCTTCTATTCATATGCGGTAAATTTGGATAAAGTTCATTGAATTTTCTGATGTATGTTCTCGAAACAATTCTTTGGCACTCACCGTGAATATAAAACAAACAGAACTGACTGACAGAAACACTATGAAAATCACTGCTTGTCTAACTTAAAGTTTGTTTGGCCATGAAGAATAATAATTTCATCAAAACTTCATTTGAATTGTTTTTGCCTTCCATTCTGATTCTTTTCTAATCAAATTTACGTTAATGACGTTTCATTATTGATGCATTAATTGTCGAATTTTCATAATGACATGTTCCATGACATTTCATAGCTACCTAATACAAAATATGTCAAAATAATACAATTTTTATAGAAACTTGCATTTATTTCGGAAACCTGACTATTTAGGTATAGGAACATGACACATCATTTGAAAGGAACTTCAATTGTCTTTCAGGATTTTCGATAATATACAGGATGTTCCATTTGAAAAAATGCACTTTTCACCACTTTTGTATGTATCGGTAAAATCACAAATTTTGAACGACCCTGTATAATGGAGAAAAAATTTCCTTAGACACAACTAATACACAGGGCATTGTCAAACTACATTCAAAATTTCAGCTGTCTTCGAATCCAAATACCGCAATAATAAGCATTTGATTAAAGCTACGTTTCGCACAAAAATATTTTAGATCGATAGAACAGAACTAATTACCCAAGAATTCAAATTTTCAAAATAATCCTTTGTCCCGTTTTCCAGAAATGTCTAATAGGCCATTGAGTTTGGGACACCCTGTATATAGTTTTTATTTCGAATATCACAGAGGTAGAGCCTAACTCTTACCCCACGAAGCATCTTATTTCGATATATTTTTGTATACGTTACTTTCTCAATAAACTCAATACGCTGTACGCTTGTCTTGTTGACACTGAACGATTAAACTCGCTTGATTGAACAGCTAAGTATAATGAAGAATAGTGGATATATGCCAAGGATTATCCAGTGGGGGCATATATATCGAATCATCGAAACTGAAGATAACGTGTTATGTGAATAGAATGGAAATTAAAAATGGTTAATGGTATTAGTGTGTTATGTTGAAAATAAAGTCACGCGAAAACGGCCGAGAGGTATCAATTCCCAAGTGACTTAAGAAACATTCTGCACGAGTGGCATATTGTTTTATCCTTAGTTTTATCCAACACATGGCAGTTATGACTGTTATTATTAATGACATTTCAGACGAGTAAACTATCAACTTACACACTTGTGTGTTATAATCCATAACTCAGTAATTGGATAAACATATTTATGTATGTATGTTACACGAAATAACTGTAATTCAAGGCCATTTCCTAGTTTCAATGATGTATGATATATGTCTAGGTCTACAGTGTGTCCTGATTTTCGAAAATCTCAAAGTATATCCTTATGAAAATTACCATACCTCCAGAAGCAGTTTTTTTTCAAACGTTTACTAATCATCTAACTGTTGGAGATGAAATAGCTTTATTTTTCGCAATTCACAACAAAAGTTTTCTTTATATACTCTATATTCCATATATCTTATTTAAATTCGATTAAATAATTTTTCCATTTTCAAACATTCACCGTGAGTTAGGTGTAACAAATTCATGAAAACTTTCAACACACAAGCTTCATAATGAATTCATTTGGATCACATGAGAATCTGCAGAATCAATCTAAAAACATTTTGGGTCGAAAAACTGAATTGAAAATAATAATAAGTTAGAAAGGTGAAAAATCAAACATTAAAATGAAACAATGGAATAAAATGATACATTGCTATGAATTGTGGCTGCCAAAATGCCTTTGTCGACTTCAAAATATTGATCTCACCTTCATTATTCGAATGGTCTAGCTAGGGCATAAAATAAGAATAAATATATGTCATTGGACAGTTTATCTAGAAAATATTGAAATTGAACAAATCTGAAAAAAAATTAAATTGAATGACTTTCATTTTTCTCCCTCACACCATTTTGCTGAGTGCATTATGTCTATATATCAGTGCCTAATATTTGGTAACAATTAAAAATTCTCTTTCTATCACACTAGCTGTTGCCCGCGACTTTGTCTGCGTAGAAGTCGAGCCGAACCGTTTACTCAGCGCACGCAGCTTTCTGTTAGTGAAAAAAATTTCATGATCGGATCAGCATTCCCGAATACAACCCCCTACAATTAGATTAAGGAACTTTACCTCTTTATAATAGTAGTATGGATAGATCCAGTAACTTTCACGGTTACGATGTCAGACAGAAAAAAAAACATTTGTGTTCATTTGTTGAGTTGAGTGCGAATTTGATTGCAGTAATCGTCTTCAAACGATGACCAACGTCTAGAACTAGTCTATGAATGATTCAAGAGTGTTTCGAGTACAAATCGAGTCTCTCATTTCCAGAGAATGTTAATACATTTTTATATAGTGTTTCTCCTTTTCAGAAGTTGTGTTTTTTATCGATTTGGAAATGAAAAGGTCAAACAGTTACGTTACATCAGACTATCTCTGAGATTTGGAATGTAATTTTTTCCACTATTCTGAGTGTGATTTACATATCTATTTGGTTAGATGTTAATCGTCTTGACATACAAGTGTATTACATGTAGGTACAAGTCTCGTTATAGCCGAGGTCAGTTGCACAGATGCGTGTATTTTATTCCCAATCAATAAGTTTCAATCAGCGCTTGGCAAACGAGTGGAACATAGTTTTTTAAACCTACGTTGAAGGCGAGGCAGAGGTGATTATTTTCATTCAGTAGTCGATGATTATCAATGAATATATGATGACATTCCCGTTGAATTGAAGTTAATGTCCTGTAGCGAATTTATTAGTGGATATTTTGGGGAGTAGGCCAATTAAGGCAGGGACGTGCAATTGTTTCATTGTTGTGGCGTCATCTTAGAAATAGAGATAACTGACAAACGATATGGAAAAGTCTATCCAAAACCCTAGTAGTTTTTTTAAGAGGTTGTCACTACAGATGTAGATGTGGAAATGTACTCTAATCTCAATATTTTATTCTTGTATTTCCATAGACGGTCGGTCATATGACATCAAAGGTTTTTGTATACATATATAGTGGTTATCGGTAGTGTAGAGGTAAACACATTCACCTATCAAGCGGAAGACCGGAGTTCAATTCTCCGCTGAACCACCGTTCTGGGATTTAAACGTTGAAAAGTTAGGCCTTGTTGATCCATTGCTCGCACAAGTTTCGACATCTGAGAGGGTTGACCCTCGTCAGCTGGTTTCGCATTATTTTTTGTGCTTTGTGTAAAAACATCGTAATAAAGTTATCTTCTTGGAATTCATGAAAACTTTCAACACACAAGCTTTATAATGAATTTATTTGGATCTCATGAAAATCTGCAGAATCAATCCATTATTCATATCTACCTTGAAATCTATCAAAAAACATTTTGGGTCTAAAAACTGAATTAAAAATAATAATCCTGAGTTCAAAATTGCGTAAGGTCACTCTCCGCCGTGGGGGCACAACCAACATTTTTCTTGTGATTTTTTTTCATAGATCTTTCAAACCTCCATTCAACACTGGTGTACTTTCGAAATGTGAATGACAAGACCTAATTGAATTGAAGAATCACAATTATTTATTTCAATAACAACCAAATATTACTCCCTAAGGCATAATAAACAATTATAATGAAGAAAGCAATAAACTCATTTTATGTAATACTAGTTCATTATTGTGTTACCAAATAGTACTTTATGCCCGTGCGGGATAAAGTTATCTTCTTGGAATTCATGAAAACTTTCAACACACAAGCTTTAATAATGAATTCATTTGGATCTCATGAAAATCTGCAGAATCAATCCATTATTCAAATCTACCTTGAAATCTATCAAAAAACATTTTGGGTCTAAAAACTGAATTAAAAATAATAATCCTGAGTTCAAAATTGCGTAAGGTCACTCTCCGCCGTGGGGGCACAGCCAACATTTTTCTTGTGAATTTTTTATAGATCTTTCAATCCTCCATACAACACTGGTGCACTTTCGAAATGTGAATGACAAGACCTAATTAAATTGAAGAATCAATTATTTATTTCAATAACAACCAAATATTACTCCCTAAGGCATAATAAACAATTATAATGAAGAAAGCAATAAACTCATTTTATGTAGGTAATACTAGTTCATTATTGTGTTACCAAATAGTACTTTATGCCTGTGCGGGATGAAGTTATCTTCCTGGAATTCATGAAACCTTTCAACACACAAGCTTTATAATGAATTCATTTGGATCTCACGAAAATCTGCAGAATCAATCCATTATTCATATATCTACCTTGAAATCTATCAAAAAACATTTTGGGTCTGAAAACTGAATTGAAAATAATAATCCTGAGTTCAAAATTGCGTAAGGTCACTCTCCGCCGTGGGGACACAACCAACATTTTTCTTGTGATTTTTATAGATCTTTCAATCCTCCATCCAACACTGGTGTACTTTCGAAATGTGAATGACAAGACCTAATTAAATTGAAGAATCACAATTATTTATTTCAATAACAACCAAATATTACTCCCTCAGGCATATTAAACAATTATAATGAAGAAAGCAATAAACTCATTTTATGTAATACTAGTTCATTGTTGTGTTACCAAATAGTACTTTATGCCCGTGCGGGATAAAGTTATCTTCTTGGAATTCATGAAAACTTTCAACACACAAGCTTTATAATGAATTCATTTGGATCTCATAAAAATCTGTAGAATCAATCCATTATTCATATCTACCTTGAAATCTATCAAAAAACATGTTGGGTCTAAAAACTGAATTGAAAATAATAATCCTGAGTTCAAAATTGCGTAAGGTCACTCTCCGCCGTGGGGGCACAACCAACATTTTTCTTGTGATTTTTTTTATAGATCTTTCAAACCTCCATTCAACACTGGTGTACTTTCGAAATGTGAATGACAAGACCTAATTGAATTGAAGAATCACAATTATTTATTTCAATAACAACCAAATATTACTCCCTAAGGCATAATAAACAATTATAATGAAGAAAGCAATAAACTCATTTTATGTAATACATACTAGTTCATTATTGTGTTACCAAATAGTACTTTATGCCCGTGCGGGATAAAGTTATCTTCCTGGAATTCATGAAAACTTTCAACACACAAGCTTTAGAATGAATTCATTTGGATCTCATGAAAATCTGCAGAATCAATCCATTATTTATATCTACCTTGAAATCTATCAAAAAACATTTTGGGTCTGAAAACTGAATTGAAAATAATAATCCTGAGTTCAAAATTGCGTAAGGTCACTCTCTGCCGTGGGGGCCCAACCAACATTTTTCTTGTGATTTTTTTATAGATCTTTCAATCCTCCATTCAACACTGGTGTACTTTCGAAATGTGAATGACAAGACCTAATTGAATTGAAGAATCACAATTATTTATTTCAATAACAACCAAATATTACTCCCTAAGGCATAATAAACAATTATAATGAAGAAAGCAATAAACTCATTTTATTTTATACTAGTTCATTATTGTGTCACCAAATAGTACTTTATGTCCGTGCGGGATAAAGTTATCTTCCTGGACCGTCCGGACAGAATAGACACAGACATTTTCTGCATTTTTTCTGGCGTATAAATGTTTATATTTCCGGGCGACTCACAAAACTTCGAGTCAAAGGCCCTCAGCTCTGAGAACTCGTCGTCCTCTGGTCATTGACTTCTACTTCGTACCTTCGGTGCGTAAATAACTATTTTAGCCCAAACTTCAAAAATATCCGCATACATCTACCGAATTCTCAATTCAACTAAACTACAAATATCATTAACGCGGCCAACTTATTTTTTCATTTTTGTAAAGCCTTATGTGAATGGGTATTCGATATTTCTTCGGTGAGTTCAGTTCTGGCGAATGTTCTTCCTACGGCGGCCACAAATCCGTTCAATTACTCCAACATGTTCAAGTTTTTCACCAGCCCACATATCGGCTGCCCACACTTCTTTCACGGGCATACATCCTTGAAAGAGACGGAATATACCAATGACGCCCTTATTTATCGATAACATAAATTTGGCCTGTTCCATAGCTCACTTTCGTGAAATGTGTTGTGTTACTAGTGGTATGATACGAAACAAATTGAAAGAAGAAACGTGGGAAACGTTTGTAGGCCACGAAAATTAGACAAAATGAAAGGTTACTTTTCTGTGATATGTGAAGCATTAAAAAATCAGCTGGAACTTGTGTATTTCGAGAAGCTTCTGCAGGAAAAGCTAAGAAAGTTTGAACGGAAGTACCGAATTTACCAGTTAATTACTGATTGTATCGAAAAAATGAATGAACCAATGAAAACCAATCTAAATAAATGTTCTGCCCCACCACATTCTTTGGGGGGCAAACTCAAACGCGCACTGAAACCAAGATTTAGGTATTACCTATTTAGCACATTCTCATTTGCCAAACACATTGAGAACTTAGTAAGTCAGCTAATAAAATGTTAGGTTTTGTAATAAAACAATCGTATATTTTTATAATATCAACACACTCAAAATTCTGTACTATAGCTTGGTTAGAAGCAGGTTAGAGTTTGGCTCTTTGATTTGGTTCTCGGAATCTCAAGGCAATTTGAATAGATTAGAAAAAAATCAAAATACATTTTTAAGACTACTCTACTTTAAAAAACATCACGTATATCCTACCAGACAACAAGATCTTCAACTCTTAGGAATGAATTTAAGATATTATCCCTTGAAAATAGACCACAACTCTCAGTTATGGTATTTTTATATAATATCATCAATAACAGAATAAACTCCTCCGAACTTTTGTCTTTGATCAGATTCAACGTGCCACCAAGAATATTGCACCCGGTTCTAATGTTCAATATCCCTCCATCATTTAACATTTCGAGATCACCTACGGTAAACATGTTTCGACTTGCAAATCAACTCAATATACTGATGGATCTAGAATGGACAGTTTCTACCAGAGTCTTTCGCAAAGCAATATTGAGTCATTTAATCTCTATCTCTATATAATTCATAAAAACTTTCAAAGGTGTGTCAGTCCTCATACAATTTACATATTGTAAAATATATCTAGTTATATTTAGGTATAACTATTTTAAGGTGTCTACATTTTCTAAATATTGCAAATTTTGTGAATTTCATCTTATTATGTAATTTATCATTTGGATATTGTAATTATCTATTTATTCATGTAATTAAACCGCAGGGTTTGTATGAATAATAAATGAATAAATAAATAAATAAAAGAAAGACAAAAATAGTCAATTACCCAATCCTTCGAAGGAAATGATCTGTATCTCTCGAGAAAGACGCTTGAATTCAGAAGTTGCTTTTTATTCAAGTATTCTTTTTCTTTGTATTCCCAATCATGCTCAGGACATGTTATTTTAAAATTTTTATGAGTTCGATGAGCTCTATAGTGATCCAAATTACCTCAATTTCCGTGAAATCAGTTATGTTCGATTGTCGTAACAGATCAGGTTCAAACATTTGTTTTATAGCCATTTTTGATATCATTCGGCAATTTTTTTTTTTACCCAATTCGGGCTACTTGAATTACTGAATTCTGCCTGCCAAAAAATAATACAAATTGTCATGAACATGATAGGTCACACAACACAGGTAAAGACATCCGATAATGGAAAATTACAAAGATTCGAACCTTAGGTGTGGAAGGGAAAACTTAACCCAAACCTTATCACCAAACTGACATCACAGTCGCCATACATATCGCTAACCAAGTTTTCACTTCCAAGAGGAGAAATTGATAGTGTATCAATTTGACAAAATAGTCAAGGCTTTCGCGGCCGAGGTTTTCAGTATCACTACTTTTGAATGAGCCTCTAAAGAAGCTAGCCACTCGAGCCAGCGAAACGTCAGGAAGAAATTCCAAAAAACGACGGCTTTCAAACCCGAATAAAAGTAGTGATACAGTGTATCAATTTGTTCTCCTGAAGATGTCAACTTGGTTGATGAAACGCACCTCGAGTGCAAGTAATATCAGTTTGATGTAAGGGTTATGAATGTCTGATAGAGTAAATCAATCTGCCAGTTAAAAATGGTGATTTGATGCAGTTTTCAAAGAGGTCAAAGTGATTTTTTTTGCAGCAAGATTGTCTCTTAAATCATTACTTTTAATACAAATTTCGATCTGAATATTTTTTAAGAAAGAATCTTCTACAATATTTATATTTCCATTTTTACCAAGGGCGGCGAACAAATAACTATACTATAATCCAATGTCGATATATTTAAAAAAAAATAAGAAAGTGCATACGACCCTAAAAATTTTAACCTATCCATCCTCCACCCTCCGAATCAAGAGTAAATCTGAAAACAAAATTTGAGAATTTTTTTCAAAGAAATGCTTAGGTTGGGAATCCTGACATTGTACTATACAAATGTATCCTCTCATTCTTTCCAGTTTTCCGTTTCCGTGTTCCTTATTCTTGCTGTTTCATGTAGTCATCTTTTTGTCAGAGTTATCAACTTCATACCAGTGACATTTGTATTTTGAAACCCAACAACAATCATCAGGAAAAACAACAAAGCTGATATATCGGACCAGAATTTTTTGTTCACTGTGCGGCACCTCCACCACTGTCATTATTGGTCAGTCAAAATCATTTAGCTTGTCGTTACTGACTCCCAATCAGGACAAATCGCCAAATTTGGCACTGCTACTAGTCGCTGCATTTGTTATTCTATTTCGAGTGGACTATTATAGTGAAATCTCGCATCAAATCGAGCTTCTGGATATGCAGTCCGTAGGTGGATGCAAGGTGTGTCCGGAATTAGGTAGGTAGTGATGCCCACATATGCACGGCGTTCACCTTATTATGATAATATTTCAAGTCGGCCTTCTTGGGGTTTCAGCGTGCATGACAGGTTTGGCGCCTAAAATCGTTTCGTCGTCTCCTCGAAATCAGGAAATTGCGCAAGGAAATTGTATACGAGGTGATCGGTTTTGTTGATTCTTTGATCTGGAGTAACTTTAAAGTTGGAAAACTAGGCGAATAAATTGAAACTTTTGATCATCTATAGAGTTGAGCAGATACATACCTACAGTGCATACTTTAGAGGGCGTATCCAACCAAAGGAAGGGGGGTAATTTCAGTCAGTGGCAGGCGCTGACAAGTCTATGTTATTTTCAATGCAATATTTCATTGATTCAATTTATACTGAAGCTATTATTGATCGAGCCACGTATAATGTTATATATTTTTTCAATTATCGTGGAATCATTGAGCCGATTTCATGAAATTTATGCGAACTCATTCTCAATCAATTTCTTTCAAAAAATCCATGCCATACAACTGAAATCTCTATAATCGCCGTTGCACACGTTAAGGTTGGAAATCATATTATGACAAACGCATTATATTCTTGAATAATTCTCATTCAGACAGGTCGATTTTCAAATTAATTTTGTCGCATTATGGATATAATAGTTTTACCATGCCTATATATACCCACACAACACAAGGACATCCAGTGGATATCCAATGGATATCCATTAAGGATATTTCGTGCATCCAATGGACATCCAGCTTTTATCCAAACAATATCTTATGGACGTCCAATGGACATTCTTAGGCCACCAAACTGTACGTCCATGAGATATCTTTCATGGACATCCATAAAATATCTTTCATGGACATCCATAGTACATCTTTCATGGACATTCACAAGATATCCTTCATTGATATCCATAAGACATCTGTCATGAGCATCCATCATAAATATGCACTATTCTTCGTTTCTCTATGCACACAACGCTTCAAGCCATAACATAATTATATTAAACTTTCAAAGCGACCCAAGACTCCAAGACTGGACATGACGCAAAGAGTAAGGAGACGCCAAGCCAAGACCCAAACGACTCTCAAAATTACGACATTCGACAGACGCCATAGATGGTTGCACGACAGAAAACCGAGTTGAGGTGTGTATTCACAATGCAGCGATTTTGCTTTTCGCGTCACGTCTTCTGTTGACGCTGGTTTCAAATATTTGGAAGGATATGGTAGAAATATTTCAACTTTCTTGCGTTGCTGCTAGCAGGAATGTCCATGTGAATGGCAGTTGGTAGGGTGCATTATTTATACAAAAAATGTACGAAATGGATGTCCATAAGATATCCTTCTTGGATATCCGAAAGAATATCCCTTTTGTATATCCAGTGGATATTTCTCTTTGGGAATACTTTGGATATCCAAAAATTGTATATCCTATGGATATCCAAAATTGGGCCAAGGATATTCCGACATGAAATGGACATGATTTGGACGTCCATAGAATATCGTGTGCTGTATGGGTAGTGATACATATATTAGAGTAACAATGTAAGTGACATTTTTTGGAAATTGCACACCCTGAATGTTAACAGGTTTTTCAAATCCCCCCATGAATACTAATATCAGGCATAGGTGTCAAACTCCTACAGGGTGGTAAGACAGATCATGAACAAGTTAATAAATGCATCCATTGCCAGTAAAGCTTCGAATACAGATGAAAATTATTAATGAAGCATATAAATTATCTGCCATTCCCCTACTTTCGACAGTATCCTACGGCCATAATGAAAACCTAGGAGAAGTTTGAGATTATAAACTTCAAGAGTAATTTTTATAATTCCACCGCATATTCTGACTTTCATTCCTTTAGAAATGGTCACTATATTGAAATAAACTTCGTACTTTATGCCATTATGAAATAATATAACGTAGTGAAATCTGGAGATATTGCTGGCCATTCTATTACGCATCTACCAGAGTATTGGTTCAGAATATTTCTCCTCAATCGTAATTTGCCATGTGATTATGGAACAACCTCAAGTACTTGACTGGAATTTTTCAGAAATTTGCATGAAAAACAAAAAAAAAACATTGAGAAATTGAATAATTGGGCAAAGGTGATAAAAGTGAGGTTAGTAGCGATTGGTGCTAGAATATCGTTAACAGGGTAGCAGCAATATTTTTTTATTAAAATATTATAACAGGTTGATATTGATATTCTCATTAACTGTAAGGATTTGATGACCTGTTTGTGGTCATTTCTATCACTCTGTGCCAAAATATTGCCTACGTGTGATACTTATCTAAAATCAGTACCAATTTAATGATTTCCAAATGTATCTAAAGATTTACTGGTAATAGATGCTTCGAAAGTTTTTTGAAGAATTCTACTGGCCATTATAAATTCAATATAGCTGAGAGAAGCATTCCTGAAGTGATCATTCAAGGGGAATTGGGAAAATTATATACTGGGGGTACCATTGAAAAAAAATGTCACACATGTCATTACTCTGATATGTATCACCCTGTATGTGAAAATCGACTGGTCCAAGGATTCTTCAAGAACATATGATACGTCCAGCAGAAAATGAATTCAATCCAAGCTTCAGCTTTATATGATCCAAATTCAGACAACTCGGTGGAATAACATTGAATTTCTATATTCGAATTATAGATACATCAGCAATACTGACAAATTCACACACTGTACAACTTTGAAAGCGAAACTGAAATAACTATAATTATACTACTACAGACATCAAGCTGCTTATAGTTATCAAGCTTTCATGGAGTAACACTATTTTCATTTGTAATAGTGCACATCGTCTGGAAAAACCAAGAAGAACTTTTCAAATTCATAATATAAACAAATCAAGCGTAGCCTAATAGTGGAATTTATGAAAGCCATAATCTCGTATTATTACCAAGTTACATACTCTTCATCAATAGTTGAGACGTGTGATAGCTAGGGGGCTAGAGCTTAACTAGGTCTTACATTTTGACGTCCGATTCTCAGGACTTGTCATCACTCTTCCGTGTTTTACACCATTTTCTGCGAGGTCTATTTTTAGTGTAGTACGATGATAATTTCTTCTTTATTTTGTGCAATCTTGTTATTTGAATATACTAAAATACTGAGATACTTATAATTTTTTCTGTTTCAGACTGAATATTCTCAATCCGAGCATGATCCAATACGACAAAGAACTTTCCGAAAGACTGGGACTGTCACTGGACGGTCAACTAGACTACGCTGATTCTAACAATAATGGCGGTTCAGACAAATCCTTTGGCGACAAATATTCTCTCAGGCCGAGATCTCTACGGAGGAATATCATAAAAGAAGATCTAGAAGACAATGTAGTAAGAAACAAATGCCGAAACAAAAAACAAAAGCAGAAACCAGCACCCCTGAGCAAATACCGTAGGAAAACAGCCAACGCACGAGAAAGAGGTAGGATGAGGGAGATAAACCAGGCATTTGAAACCTTACGGAAGGCGGTACCGCAGATATCAGCGTCCCAAGAGCAAAATGAGAAATTAACGAAAATAACGACTCTCAGATTGGCGATGAAGTATATATCGACGTTGTCCGCTGCTTTGACTGATCCAAACTCACAGGAGGACTTGTTTTCTGACTGGTCGGAGCTCGGCTCTTTTCTGTTGGAGTCTGATGGGGAATCTATGGCGTTGCAGAGTGATATGTCCGATCATTCTCTAACTTCAGCAGACTTCAGCATCGATTTTCCCAATGATTCCTTAAACACCTTAGACTTCCCTCCTTTAAGTCCAGATCTAACGGTGAACTTATCCCCCTTTGACCAGTTTTTGCCAGATTTCAGTTAACGTTGTCCGAATACTATTGAATTTTCTGTTGCGTAATCAAGTTTATAAAAATGTATAATGTTATTTGTTTTACTTAGGCCTTTTTATTCGAATACACTAACTCAGCATAGCATAATTATTTTCATAAGAATAGCTTCCCTCCATGAAACTTCTCTAATATTCAGAATTGTATTTCAGTAAATTTGAAAATAAACGATGTGTTCATCCAGAGTCTTTAAACTCTTGGACCTTCGAAGGAAATGTACTTCAAGTTCAAATGTTGGTGTTTGTACATAGTTCTAGGACATCTTGAGGGTATTCAATCAAAACAATTTATTTTGCCACAGATAGCATTACAATATGTAGAATATGTATGAAAAATACTCTTGACAAAAATACGTTTTGAATATCAATTACAAAAGCCCGACTAGGTAAAAATTGACTTTTGCGAATAAACTCTGAACAAACAAGACACTTATAATATATTATAACTAGCAGGTCTGTACTGGAAATAAAAGGAATAAGATTAATATTATTTGAGAAAATTAAATGAGTGTGAAAGAGTAAGAGGTGGGGAAAGGGACATCAGATTAGGCTAATTAATTACATCGAAGTTTCTCAGTAATAATTTTTTTGTTTAAGAATTAGTAAAGTAGTTTTGTTAAACATTCTTATAGCCATATGAAACTTGATCAAGCAAACACAGAGGATTGCTGAGGAAGTATTCTTGACTAGGTCTTTTTTGAATTTATTAATGTTTTTGCATCTAAGACAAGCAACCGGTAATTTTTCCCTTATGTGTTGTTGAAGTGTCCAATATAATGCTCAAATATAAACCGTTTGAAGGATTATAGTGCATTGCATTTTGTGGTTACTATTTTATTTTTCTTGAATATCCATAAAATATATGTTCATTAATGATCATTTAAATCTAAAAATCATCAGCAAACTGTTTGAATTTGCAAAATTTTTCACACTCATCCGTGTCAATAACAAATAGAACGAATGCAGTAACATGCAGAACTTTGTGGAGCATCCATTTCAATTATTCCAAAAAATGATTTATCGCTATGTATATTCGCAACGTTATTAAGATTGTTTGACATGTTACAAAGTTATTCCCCCATCTCCTACCATGTGCTTCATAAAATGCAATATTTTCCCTTATTATCGCATGTTTCTTAAAGTTTAGTAGTTGGTTATTTGGTTATTAGGTTAGGAATAATGAGCCAGAAGTTAGATAATTCAGCTTAAGTGAAAGACGATAATGAGCGAGATCCATTTGAACATTGATGGATTTTTATTCAATTTCTAACGTTATGCGCTACTTTGGTAGAAGATACTCAGATATTTTTTAGGCTCTGGATTTTGTGATAGTAGTATATTATACCACTAGTCAATAATGACAGCTATTATTCTCCAGAAATTTTTAATATTCCTATAGAGAATAATAGTCATTATTGCGAGTAGTATACTCTACTTTATTTACGACTAATTTATTTATCATAAATGAATGATTCTTCAGTTTCATTCATTTCAATACAAATACAAAAACACTACTTACGAGTTTGACACTGACACCATGGTAATATACAATTCGAGAAATTTTGTGATAGGACTACAAGAGGGAATAAAGACTATTACTATTAATCCCTCGCCATTATTTCCTAAGGGAATAATATATGGCATTATACTACAGAAGCATAAATACTTAGATAATGTATTAGCCGTAAATAAACAATTATCAGTGTAGACACCCCTTCTATTCGATTTTGAACTATACGAGATGTGATATGTTGAATACTCTTTATTATTTTTAAAACATTCTTCCGGGGGGTATTTGGTTTCTCCTTGCTAAAAGTTATTGTCCCATTTTTCTGTGAGAGTTTACAACTCCCATCCAGAAACGATCAGGACTTCCAGTTTTGACCGTATTTTTGTTTCAGCAAGGTAAAATGAATTAAAAAATTGATGTTGTGGGCTTGAAACGTTTTTGTTTCATCATGTATTGATGTTTCTTTTAAATTTTGATTTCTACGAAACAAGATATGTCGGTGCCGATTCCAATATCACTGTAGAATGTTGTAGTCAGATATATGGTAGAACAGGAACTCTTTCTCATCCTGTTTTCGTTCAGATGGATAGGCTAAACTTTGCTCATATTTCTTTTAGATAAAAATTTCACTAGAAATAAAGACCTTTTATTATTTTATTTAGGTAAAATACAAATGGAAACCCAAATTATCGGCAAATTCAATGATGTGCTTCTAGATCTGAACTATTCATCATACTCATTCATAGACCTGTGTTTCTACAGCATCATGCACCTATCACATTTTTATCGAAGTTTGGTCAAAAAGTTGTAAAAAGTTTACCAATTCACGCACATAACAACCGACCTCTCATGAGGAAGGGCGATAATTATTCACATGCACTTTTGTTTCACAATATTCCAAACAAATCATCAAATATTTTCGAAATATTCCAAAATCTTTATGGCTGCCTTGGGAATTGATGAAATCGATCCTCATTGAATCGAACATTCTGTGTTGGCACATTCCAGCCAAGGATTCCAAGTGTAATGGAATAATTTGGGATCGGCGTTTTCGATGTCTGTCCCTTCTGCAACCTGCTCAACGAGAGTTGTTCTGTAATCCACCAAAGCTCTCTTCATACGTCTCACAACGCTGGGAAAAAATTTAGCTAGGTCATTCGCTTCACAAGGGTCACTTGGTATGTCGTAGAGGCATAGTGCTCCACCTGTGAATAGAATAATTATATTAATTCGTAATCAATATAAACCGAGAAGGCTTGACAATGATAAACATTAACCGACTGGCTTTGACAATGATAATGGGTTCATCCTAATAAATTTGCCCAACGAATTTCAGATTCCTCCCTTAAACATATATAGGTGCTATTTTTTGAAGGATGGGTGTTCGTGGAGAGTTATACTATCACCAACAACAAACAAAGGATTACAAAAATCAACATTTTGAATGAATATGAGAAAATTTATTGCTCTAACAAAATAAGTTGTTTAGAAGATATTACGTTTTTAAAAACTGTCAAATGATAAAATTTTACTTCATTATTCGAACACACTTATTCAATTCAATTCTACTTCCTTTCTATACATTAGAAATGAATGAACACGAGCTTGAATGACACAGGTCAGGTAATAATCATGTCAAATCTTAAAATATGGCGGTAGGTTTATCTATCTGCATGCGTTTATTATTATTTAAACAAAATTTATATGCACTGTTTTCAATCAGCATAACGATAATTATCACCAGAGGATTTGAAAAACGTACATGGTCAGTTCGGCTAGCGATTTCCTGAGAAATAGCGTAGTTGAACTTTTTGATTTTTCGATTATATCCTCCTGACAAGAATAGTTTTTGGCGAAGGCGAGAGGCTCAAATAACAAGTGAAATAGTCGAGAGAAGTTATGATTGGGATGGAATTATTCCATCCCATATAAATTATTCTGTTTCATAGTTGAAGTTGATAACAATGTTAATTAATGGTGAACTTAAAGTTTGTGTCAATTATTTTCGAAATAAAAATCCTCTTGCATGTATATTTATAGAAAAAGATCCGTTGTTCTCCTATAATTTGATAACACATATATCAAAACAAACAACCTGTCAACTTGGTTTATATATCGATGAAAAATTTGGAAGGCAAATATAGACAGTCTTGTGCAGTTTATGCGGTCTCGGCCCTATATCCATCGCCATAACGCGGCCTTACGAGTGCTGTATTATTTTCTTCGGCACTCGTATGAAATAGACAGGACACCGGCGCTGCCTTACGCTCAAGGGGATATTGAGTCCGTTGTGGAGAATGAAAGGTGTCGAATTTTTTGGAACTTTTCATTCCCCACCCTCAGACAAAGTCCTCTTCGACCACCGAATTAAGACAATATTCGTTATTGAGTTTTCGGCCCCTGCCGAAACGAATATCGTCCGAAAAGAGGAGGAAAAACGGACAAAGTACCAGGATTTACTTTATGAACTCCGCAGGCTCCACCCGGACTATTCTGTCAAGTTAGTGGTTTTGATTATAGGTGTTCTCTGTGGTTCCAGACCAACGCTACTCTCGGAGCTCAAGATCATACCGGCATGCCGTAATGCGGCAGAGATCTTGGCCGGCCGCATGCAGAATGTCGTTATTCTGGGTTCGTTGCGTCTGCTCAGGACTCACGATTCTCGGAGCCAGTGACCACTTACCCCGCGGTGCGGGGAGTAGTCATTGGTTAATTATACTAGTGCGTCCGCCCACTGGGTCGGAGCAGTGGGGAGTACGAACCCGACTAGATTTGTTTAGACGACAGATAATATAATAAATGCTTTTATTGACAGTACTCAGGTAAAAAAAAATAGATATAAAAATAGAGGGAAATGAGGTTCGTATTTACTTGAAGACATTTTTTCGTGAATTTTTAATTAATTCCGGGTGAATTTTATCCACGTATTTCTGAATGGATTTTGTTGAATGGTCTCGGACCTATGACTTATCTAGTGAATATTTGAATTTACTTCGGGAATGTATGCTGCGCTTGATTGATTTCTTGTGGGGTATGTATTTTTCGAGCTGTTCGTCGATATTATATAAAAGTATAATAGCTATTTACCTAATTTACCGAATCCATTTTCTAGTTTTTCTGGAAATTAAAAGGAGAGAGCTTCGAGTTCTCATATCATCAAAATTAAAAAATTCCAAAAAGGCTTGATGAACGAGGCAGGGTAGCTTCCGAAACGTCGCCAAGGGAAAGTATTTGCATTTTTTTAAATATTTTTTTGGTTCAATCTCCAGATTCATAAAAATACGATTCGTAACGGCAAAATAGTCAATCATGTTTGCTTTTTTATAACATTGCAGTTTCGTAGCGGGGAAAGGGCAAATATAACAATTTGTCCTAAAAAATATATATAATAAAAGAATTTGAAGCTTTTTTCTTTTTCGTTTTCAAGGGTAAAAAAACACAAAAACTGGATTTGGTAACTTATTTATCTCCTCTATCTATTCGAACAATATACCGATTTATGATCGCCCACCAAAAACGACCTAATATTAGTACCCTTAACAGACTTTTTTGAATCAGTTTCCTAATTCTTGACTATCTGTTTTACTAAACGTATGAGTGTTATATTATTTATTTTGATTCCATTCCCTAACATAAATATTACCATTGTTTTTTGGAATGAATGAATTTATAGTTCACATTATAATTATTTGTGAATATAATAATAATAATAATAATAATAGGTCTTTATTTCCCAATAATAGGTAAGATAACAAAGGAGAGAAACAAAAAAATGAAAAGAATAACATTGGGAAAAAGCCGAAGATCAGCTGGATGTGCCTCGCGACACAGCCTCTGTTTTTCATCTTGAGCTCGAGAAAAAGAATTATATATATATATATATATATATATATATATATATGTATTTAAATACAGTAATGATAATGAAGGAAAATATCAAAAATAAACCAAAAAAAAAATAATAATGATAATAATAAATTTGAAATACAACATTTTTGTCAAGTTTGCGAAAAGAGAGAAAAAGCTGAGATTACTTGAACATACAAAACAGTAAGTATTATAACAAATTAACTACATATATACATACACACCTATATACGAATGTATACACATATATATTTACACCAGATCTTTCAGTAATCAGTTAATCTTGTTCGTCGCTTAGATATCTCTTGAAAGCTCTTTTGAAATGATTGAGTGGCAACGTCTTCAGCTCCTCAGAGATGGAGTTGTACGTACACCTTGGTGATCTGATAGGAAAATGACCTCTTAAATAGTTCTGTTCGATGAGCAGGAAGCGTAAGTTTACCTTTGAATCTGACATTGATGTTGTGAATATCAGTTCGATATCTTATTTTATTGAAGAGGTATTGGGGACACTTTTCCATAATTATTTTATGATATAAACATGCAGTGTGTAGTCTAAGTAAATATTAACAGATTGCAGTCGCATGTTTTCAAATTATCGTGAATGCAATTATGAAAATACGTGCAAACATCGAGTATTTTCAAAGTTTTCACTTACTCGAAGGGTCACAAGGATTCTTCGGAGATTTCGGCCCAGGACACGTTATTGTCGATCCTTTCCTCAAACTTTCATACTCCACTTCCGTTAAAGGCAGCTCGTTTATTTTTCGTATAGCTGATCCTGCGGGACTTTCAAAGACGGCGCTTGAATTGTATAATTGCTCTTCGATATCACCTATCACGATATCTCCATAATAGTCATTGTAAGATCCATTTTCGCTGGAGCCTTCAAATAAATCGAATGAAGATATAACCGTTACATTTGAGTTTATAATAATTTATATCATGAGTTTCTTTAATTGACGGTATTCCTAAGGCTGTGTTGGGAGTCACAGAAGTACTTCTGCATGTGATTGTTGTGATCAGTGGCGGATCCACGGGGGGGGTTTCGGGTCCGGACCCCCCCTATTGGGAAAATAAGAGATTTTTTTTCGATTTTTATCGGCTCCTAATTTCCAAATTTTGTTAGGGAACGAAAAAATGTCACATGAGCAAGACAAAAAAATAAAATAGAATAAATTTTTTTGCTTTAAAATTGAAGAACTTTAATAATTATTATTACATTCCATTGAAAACTAAAGAGCAGGCTACATTTAAACATTAGTAAATTTTCGAGGTTTTTTGAAAATTCTACTAGAATTTCGTCCTCGGTGAGTTCAATATGGGTATGGATATTTAAAGAAGCAAGACCATTCAGTCGTTCCTGTCCCATATCAAATTGCAATTTTTCTCGATGACGCTTTAAAGAAAATTGACACTTGAGGCTTATCGAGGAAAAGTTCGATGAATTTCTAACAGTGCTGTCATTGGATCCTTTTTGGCGCAGTATTTGAAAAATTAGACTTGTTACATTTGTGATGAGTATTGTGTATGCCGGTAACGATTTGAGTATACTGTGTATGAGTAGAATATGCTGTTAAGGTTGAATCAACTCGTTTCGATTTAAAAAAAGTAAAGTTTCGAACCTACTTTACCTCCTGGCTACACCTTCAAATTTTGCTCATGTCAATCTCTTTCACCTTTTTTGGATCTTGACTAGTTGTTGCTATACGGTAGCTCATAATTTTCTGTTATATATATATATATATATATATATATATATAAATATATATATGTGAGTTGTATTTTCGGGATGAAACCCGAAAAACAACTCATCATACTTTGTCCATGAGAATCTTCATGCTAACATATATATATATATATATATATATATATATATATATATTATTATATATAAATTTTGAGTTATAGACCCCCCCCTTGACCTGATCCTGGATCCGCCACTGGTTGTGATAAAACCAATTCAAATCAATTTCCACGTCTATTATCTTTTGGCTATCTACGATTTTTTATTCAAAGACACTATAGAATACAACAGCTGTCATCAATACATCAAACATATTGGGAAAACAATAAAGACTATTATGACAGACACACTTTCTGGTAGTGAAGCTGCACTTCAGAAATCGAAGAATTTTGTTTCAATTTTCCATTATGAATCCTGGGATTGGCTGAAATCGTTGATTGGATTGAAAACAGGTCCCCAGAAAGGGGGGAAAATTACAAAATATTTGCAATTAAAAAAAATCAAGGACTATTCAACCCAAAACCAATTTAAAGTTATCGATTATGGACAAAAATATTTTTGCTGTGTTGAAAAAGTTTGTTGCGCAACAGTATGTTTAGCAACGTTGCACATCAACATATTGCATCCGGTGCGTTTCAGCCTAACTTTTCTCAGTTTGGTGTTCAGGTAGCTGTATATTATTTCACCAATTATTCCAGTTAAACTCATGGTTTATAATGAAAAAGAAAATCGTCTGATTTGAGAACGTTCATGAATTAATCTTACAATCAATTACTCATTAATGTGAAGAAAAGTAATGTATACTAAGGTACTCACCTACAATCAACTTCCAGTTGTAAAACCGGAGAGCAGCGATTCTAGTTTTTTCGTCGAGATTGATGAGAATATCATTTCTAGCCGAAGGCAAGTCATAGACCTTTGAAAAAAAATATGGTAAAATATGTTCAAGTATAGGAATGCTTCAATTACCGAATAATTTATGCGTCATTACCATAAGGTGGTTTTTGAACTCACCACTACAATAGCGTGAACAATATAATTACCTAGGCAGTATTAATATTATAACAGGCAGACATTCAATAGAAAAAATTGTATCTCCTTCACAAAGCAAGAATTTAGTTCTTGTTGAACCATAACAATGGCATACAGGAAAGTTTTTTAAGACTACTCCATAGGTTTATGTCGAATATAATCCTACGACATTTATGAAAATTACAAGAAAAGAAGTTTTTCTGGAGAATTTCTGCCTATCGACCACTCAACTTTTTATATTTCTGATATATTTGTTCGCTTCTAAATTAACACAGTGGTTATTCCTACTTTTATCATACAGAACGGTTGTGAATTTTTGAAAGGAATAAGATACCAATGTATAGTAGTTTTCACAATAAATGGTATTGACTGAATAAGGATAATAAAACCAATTAGACCCATAAGTTGTACACAATGGGATTAAATCGGGTAGTTTATTATAATTATAAAGGATTATAATAAAACCAATTAGACCCTGAAGTTGTACACAATGGGATTCAATCGGGTAGTTTATTGCAGTTAATAAGCCAATACCATTTACTGTGAAAAATACTATAATGTAGGGCAAAGTTTTTTGGAAGAGGCATCATTTTTGATACTTTTTGAAGAAAATGCACTGATTCATTTTTTTAAATTAAATCAACCGTTCCTGAGTAAATTAGCAGTTTTATTTCGTATTCATACATTTTCAAACTTCGAAACATGTTTAAGTTCTTGATCGTGATGAGAATTTTGAATCAAACATGTCCTGTCTGTTGAAATTGAGTATTTTTCGTTGGGTGGATATACAGAATAAAACTGCCATTAATTCAGGAACGGCCAATACGATTTGCAAAAATGATCCAATGCTGGATAGAGAATTGAAACAATCTGCCACAAGACCCCATTTTTCATTTTTTAAAAGCTGCCACCGCCCTCTAGATGACGAGTGACGCTATACAAATTTTGATTTTCATCGAATGCAAAACCTTACCAAACTCGACCACTGATCTATGCCGTCTAGATCGGGATCCAGAACGCTCGTGTCAGCGCCCACCGCGGAATAAAGGGTGGGCAACCAATCAGTGACGTGCATGAGATCTGTAGAAACTCTTCCGGGTTGAACCAGTAATGGACTATAAATGAATGCGACACCACGAATCCCGCCTTCGAACAGCGTTCCTTTGTTCCCTCTGAGGGGGTAATTGCTGCCCCAATTTCGAAACTCTGGTCCAACGGTCGGTGCGCCGTTATCGCTTATGAAGACTAGGATTGTGTTCTGGAGCATGCCTTTGGTTTGAAGGGCCTCGACGATGGATCCTACGCTGTCGTCCAATTTGGAAACCATCGCTATTAACAAATTCAACAATATATCACTCAGTGTGTTCGTGTGACATAGTTGTTTGTTCGATATCATACTATTGGTCAGTATAGGATTCATAATATATAGAAATCATTGCAAATATTCGGTTTTTGGAGGAAAAACAGCAGCGTATTAATAGTAATTTACGTAACAAGTCCGGAAAATACTGTTTTTTTGGACGAGTGGACAAAATTCTAGGACGAGCGTAGCGAGTCCTGGAAGTCTGCGAGTCCAAAAAAACTATTTTCGGTCGTGTTGCGTACACTATTTTTTCGGCAACCGACCCACTTCCCGGACGCTTTTTCTTTGAGAAGGTAGCATTTTCCCGGCCTAGTCCGGGAAGTACGTATTTCCCGGACTAGGCCGGAAAAATGCTACTTTCTCAAAGAAAAAGCGTCCGGGAAGTACCCACTTCCCGGACGGTTGCCGAAAAAAATATTTACCAGAGAAAACATTCACAATATGAAATCGAAAATAATTCATATGTGGATGGGTATAGAAATAAATTGACAAATTCAGCTAAAGAATTCAACGTTTGCTTGAATGTGCTTGACAATGGTCCTTGCTGAATGGTAATAGTTCGGACTTCCATTGACTATATTATTAACCATATTGAAACCTGTTGCTAAGAACGAAAGGATAAAAATGCAAATCAAATGAGGTAATCAAATCCAAACAAACTGTTGAATTGGATTTTTTTGGTCAAAAATAAAATTAATGGTTTGATTGATCAAAGAAGATTATGTAGTGACAAAAAAATAAATATATATAATGAAATATTAGTCAAAAAAATGTGAATGGAGAAATGTATGAAATAATATTGTGACAAGAAAATTGAGATATTGAATGTGAAATATTGGTCAATACCTGAACAACGTGAGGCCTACCATCAAGTTCTCAATGGAAAAAGAATCTCAGAGCAAACTACCGTTTCTCGAGGTGGAGGTGAAGAGGACCAGAAATATGTGGAAAACATGAGTCTACAGGAAACCAACGCATATTGGACAATACTTGAATGAGCAATCGAATCACCATCAATCTACGAAGCGGGGAATCGTTAAGTCTCTGATTGATCATGCAATCAATCTCTGCAACACCAAAGAAAGTCTCGACAAGGAACTGAACAACATAAGGAAGGATCTTCAGAAGAACGGCTAACTACTCTAAGAAGCTAATGGATCAGACATTGTCCAGGACGAACCGAAGGAACACCTTTGAGATACTGGAACAACAAGTTCTTACCATCCCCAACGTGAGAGGACTTTCGGAGAGGATCAAGAGGATAGGAGGGAAATGCAACGTCACAGTCTGTTTTCGATCAGGGAACACAATACGCAGCCGGCTCACAAAAATTCAACCACCAAATTGAAACAGCGCCACCACCAACTGCGTTTACCGGATACCATGCGAGTGCGGCAAATCCTACATCGGAGAAACCAGAGAAGACCAGTGGAAGTGACAATGGGCGAACACAAAAACACACAACGAGGAGAAACCACCAAATCAGGAATAGCGGAGCATGTTTAGACAAACCATCACAGCATTAAATGGTATCATTCTTTCTCAACAACGACACATTCAGTGAGATCCGGAGTGTTTGGAGGCCGCTTCGGCTCGATGAAAGAGAATTTCGCGGCAATACATCCATTTCCAGGTGAAAATCAATCAGTGCACGGCTCTGCCTTCTAGGCCCACTCGTATCACGCGTTTCACATCTCTCGTCGGATTTTGTGGAATCTTCCATGGCAGTAGATATATGGGGGATTGAACCATTCCGGCAATGTTTGAAAATGTTTCTGCGCGTAAGAAAATATTGAATGACGACTAGACTCAATCCTCACTTGACCCAATATATTCAGGTTTAACCCCTTCCTGGAATATTTCTCTGGTTACGACCATGAACTGTTCCAGGAATTTGACAATGAATTTTCTCATGAATGCCTTTTTTCATTTCATCCTGAATGGGTATCCATTCAAAGTATAATTTGAATTGAACTGGCCACAGTCGTTTTCGCCTGTGAATTTCTTGATAATTGATGAAAATCCATTTTTTATGAAATATTACGATTTCTCATATGATTCTCACTAACAATAGGTTAAACAACTATGGCACGTGTTCTGCTAAATAATAGTTTTTTCGAGCAGGATCTTGTGAGCTTTTCCACAACCCGAATAATAAATCCTTATTCCGTACACTGCTTCAAGAAAATATGTGAATCGGACTCGCTCGAACTTTTCTAATGTATCTATTTACCTGGTAATTTGCTTCGTTTATACAGGGAAGTAGGTCTACCATTTTCGAAGTTGATGGCCTTTGGAATGAAATACCATTAATAACATTTGGCACTAGTACTACTATTCCTGGAGAAACGCGTAGAGCGGTTACGTGAATCTTTTCAAGTAAAAATCTTCCAGATACTGTATAACCATTTTTTCATTCGTGTTCCAGGTGACTTTGACTTCGAAGTATATGTGTGAAAGTCAGTATCAAGAAATAAAACCGTTAAGTTAGTTTGTTTGTAGATTATTTTCTTGCCCCTCACATTGTGACGGGCAGCCAATGCCCCCAGATAGCACAAAGACATCTTAGAGAAATCTGGAAGTTATCTCATCCAAGACATGTTATGTTGTCTCAAAGATGTACACGTATATCTTTTACATATCTTCAAAACGTCTTAAATATGTGTGTTACAGAATACGACCTTTTAAAGATATCTTTTCACAACATCTTAAAGATATCTTTTCCTAATATTTCAAAGACATCTTACATCTTAAAGACATCTATCTCACATCTGAGAGATATCACTGAATCGTCTTTTTGATTGAATTACATGAAATATCCAATGGATATTTTAATAAAACAGTCTTTAGGTACTCAAAACGATTTTACTGAAAATTTGAATACTATATAATCTTATTATACATATTTCAAATGATGAATCAAAATAATTTAGCACGAATTATTATTATTTTCGAGTATCTGAGCCGCGGTGGAACCTTCAGATTCAATTCACTGATAGAACCGCTGTCTGAATTATTTTCTTCGGAAGTACCGTCATTATTTATTTCACTCTTAGGAGGTAAAACGGCCGAGTTCTGAAAATCGGAACTAGATTTCACTGTGGCTTTCACTTGAGTTTAGCTGCATGGCTCTTTTGGCCTGCATATAGTATTTCTGCAAAGCACTTTTCTTCATCATTTCTAAGTTTATACTTACAGAAGAACTACACTCCACAGAATACTATAATGAAATATCTCAAATGGTTACCAAACAACAAAACATCGCCCGCGGCAGAACGATGGACACAGTTCAAATCGATTAATGTTAAAAGATTTTTCGATTGTCTTTTTTTATTCAAACAAGTATTCTATTAATATATTTTTTTAATTTTCTTCATTACACATCATTTTCCCAAAAACACTTCTGTATCGAGCGGATGTTGGTCTGATATAGTATATTTTCAAGATATCTCGGAGATGAGATAAATAAGATATCTCTGGGATATCTTTTGAATGTCTCAAGACATTACGACATTATTTGTATACAAATAAGATATCTTCGAGATGTCCCTTGCTATGTGAGTAGTTACAAGGAAACCATATGAGTTGAAATAAAAAATATCGAATTCCAAAACTTACCAGCATAAGTTCTTCTATTAGAGTCTTCAACATGCTTGAACTTGTTTATAGTTTCTTGTGGTGCCTCGAGTGGTTTACCTTTATTAGCAGCATGCACGGCAAGATGAGCGAGCATGATGAATAATGGTTTAGACGTGTCATGCTCTTCTATAGTTTTCACTGTGTATTCCGTGAAAGCATCCGTAGCGTATTTTCCTACCTCCTCGAAGGCTGGCACACCATCCTTACGTAGGTCGAATCCTGTATAATCTTTATTATCGAACTGGAAATAATCATAAATAAAATTTGAAATTTAATTCCAATATCTGGAGAAGATCGAAATAACAGGTGAATAAACAGGAAATTTGGAATTGGTAACAATTGGTTTGGAGTTGAGGTCTTCCACTAGGATAAAAGCTAGTGCAGACCAAAATTCAAAGAAGCTTCTTACATGTGGAGCAACTGTAACAAACGGTAGGGTTTGTAATTGTTGTTTTACTTTTATTGCTCTTCTATATGTACCCACAACACTCCCTCAATATTTTCTTTCCAACATTGTTCCTCTATTTTAACCTATCTGTATCAGTTTATATTTACATAATAGACAACTTTACAATTTACAATCCCACCGCTCTGTTATTAGTGTGGTAATTGCTGAAAGGGTATCATTTTTGTTAATGGCAGCGGCTGTCACCAGACGTAGATTTCTCCACGTCAAATTTTGGATGTTAGGGCAATTGCACGAAGAAAGGGTCTTTAGTGAGAAACCTAGGGTTTAAATTTCTGCTTTCTCGAATACTCTGAAATCTAAAAATAGGGCGGCTTGTAGGAAATGAAATCCTCTGATAACTTTAGGCAATATATTAGCAAGGAAATGAAGATAGGAACTTATAAAATAGATTAGAAAAAAATATATATAACAAAAGAAATATGCAGTGAAAACAATTTATAACGAAATAAAATGACATGTACCGTACTATTTAGTTTAATCAAAATATTGAAAAATTAACTGAGACCGGCAATGGTCGTCTCTATGCATAAGACTAGTGAAAATTCCACGAACAGAAAAATGTGAACTCAGAACACAAAAATCTGATGTACTTATATCTATAAATGCCTCTAAATATGCCCTACTGGCTAAATGTATATTACAGGCCGCCCTACGGCCCATCTCAATAACAACTCGATGTCAGAGAGAGTTAGAAAGATTTCGCAACTTGTGATTCAAACAACAGACATAAAATTATTGATGGATTCTCTTCCCAAAACTGAATGAAATGGTTATTTACGTTAACACACAGCAAAAATTGACATACCAGTTGGTCTTCTGTCTACCTTGTATGGCGGTTTCTTGGGCGACTCCCATTCCATATTTTTTTCTTGGTTTCCAGATACAAATATATTCAAAGCCAAACGACACTTATGCACACGAATTACAAATATCCTTATTTTCCCTGATTGTAATTAACTTCTACCCCCGTGACTTGAGACGTGACCCCATGATTTAGGGAGGGACAACGAATTCCTCCCGCGCTCAACGCGCGATTTCCGCTTGCTCAGATCTCTCGATCTTTTTTCTAGCGCGACTTCCGTTCAACAACCGAGAGCGACTTTTCGTCCACTTTCAATTCAATCCAACGCATTTTTGCAGTTTTTTCAGATTTTGCAAAAATCCATTCCGTCGGCTGATCACACGCGAATGCGATGTTTTGTCTATCAAAAAGTTTATACATTGAAATCTCATATCTCGTCTAGACTGAAACAAAGACTCCTTTCATTGGGTGTTTCGTGAGAGGAATTCTCAAATGAATTTTGATTGTATATGAAGCATTCAGGTACAGGGTGCGAATACTTATATTTGAGTTCACTTTAAAATGCTCAGCATTACACAACTACAATTGCAAACAACCCAGCGTATAAATTGGGAATGCGTCGTCACTTATCCAAGAAATGAACCAACTTCGACTCACCCAGAAAATTATTGCGTCAACATAAATATTCAACCAATACCTTTTCGAATTATGTGCCTATTTATTGATGGCACCAACTGAAATCTTCAGCATCAGGCCGAAATTTATCTTTATTCTGGTACTTGAAAGACGCAGGGAGAACAAATGTATGAAAAAGATACCCACTAGCCCCCGAAGGATCAGTGCAAAATTGTTGAACTCACCGTCCACGTTGTTAGATAGTCATAGTAACTTGTGAATCCATTGTAATAACCGAAATGATGATCAAATCCTCTAGAAGTTGGAGTTTCGTTCCATCTCGAATATCCCATGTGCCATTTGCCTACCAAATGTGTCGAGTACCCCAAATCCTGAAAATGTTAATAGTCCATAAAGGATATTGTAAACAAAGAAAATTTTGTACTATAAAATATTTCATATTGATGAATATGAAAGCTTTCCTCATTTGAGTTATGGTAGCTTCGAAAACGATTCGAGAATCACTCGGTCACTCATTTACAAATCGCATGCGATAATTTTGTATATCAAATATTTGATTCTTCGGGGTTGCAGCGTTTTCTGCAATTAAGTAGACCGATGACGATTCCCCGATTTTAAGAGAGCAACCCAAAAACAAAAAATCAACACCCTTCAAAAGTTAACTGAGTACAAGAAATACGGATTTAGTAAAAAAAATTAACAACTTTGAGAAAACTGACCGAATGTTTATTAAAAAAATATATATTTTGATCCCAAGAATTTATACCCCCCGAAATTCTTTACGCGTAGATTTGTAAAACCCTGAAAACTAATAAAAATATCTCGACTCAGAAAAAGAACAGTCGAACTTCACCAGAACATTTGAGCTCTTTGGTAAACACATAAAATGCATTTTTCTATACCTTGAAGTATCCTGGTAGAAGCTTTCCCTCTGGAAGAAAACGTTTGTCAGCGGGTAGAAACGATGCTCCTTGCAACCCTAAAGCAATATCCATTGGTTATAGTCAAAATGGTCGATAGAAAAGAAGGTACAAATAATGTCTAGAGTAGGTGACGAATATATAAAATATATAAAAATAAAAAATTAACGGTTATGATTCAGCTGATGTATAATCATCTCATATTTTATATCTTTTGGTTAACCCTTCAGTGACTATATTTTTGATTGTTCTAAGATAATAGGTGATATGTTGTTTTACACGAAAGAGTCGCAAGCTTTCCAAAATTGTGACGATAATTATTTTCCTAATTTACATAAATTTTGCCAACGGCAACATAAGAGAAAAGTTTTTCGATTCCCAAGTTTTTGAGGATTACGAAGTCAACTCCGCTGGAAAACCGCTTCGTTACAACTGAATTCTACGATGCAATTTGTCGCTGCGATTCAAGAAAATTGCATGTGATCATGCGAGTTACATTAAGATTTTATATGTTTACGTAGATGTATACATAGAAAGGCACAAAGAAAGTCAACCATCGATTCGCTGGAAAAATAGTATGGATTTTTTCATTGGAGATGCCATGATGTATTTTTTATGACAATACATATTCACCAGATACATGATGAAATAATATCATTTTTGAAAAATAGATGTTCTACACTCCACTAACAAATTCAATTTTATATTTTTTCTCCATACTGTGAAATATTTGCCGAAAAGAAAAGAACCTACAGCTAATTTATATAAACAAAGAAAACTTTCAGACATTCCTTCATTATACACGTTTGAAATTTGCACATTCATTCACCTGGTCAAAAATGAATTCAAGCATTCAAATTTGATGTTCAAAATGAATAGTGATCAACACAATCACTCAACAAGGTTTTCAGAAAATTTGGAATTGATGAAAATTAAAACAAATATAGGACAGCAATATGTTTACCACAACGAAATAAAACTATACTATGGTCTACCGAATTCATTGAAGAAATATAGAAAATTTTGTTTCAAAAATAATTTTAAAAAACAAAAAAAAAATATTCCAGTGAATTTTTATTCGTAGATATTGCAGAAACTGTATCTATTATTGAGAATGCTTTTATAATTTGAACGACACCTAGACGTCAAACGCATCTTACAGTAAGTTGATGAGTTAACATCCATCATAAAACAGCTACTTATGCTCCCGTTGCAAATAATATACAAGGTATTGACTTCTAATCAACAGATGCAATAGTGCAGGAATTGCAAAGAAAATGTAAAACTCGAGAGGATTCACATGTTGATCAATGGTGGTATCATCCTGCCAAGTAGATACCAACCTACTGTTTGGTACATAATCTGCAAATAAGTTACCTAATCTAAATGGATATCTTCCAGTGAGAAGAGCTGCTCTAGTTGGGGTACTGACTGATTGTACGTAGTGGCTATTCAAGATGATACCATTGTAAGCTAGTGCATCTATATTGGGTGTTGGAATCTGATTACCTCCATGAAAACCAACATCATACCAACCCTGAAAAAAAAGATCCTTTGAGAATGAGTGCGAGGTTCATGAAAACTCCTCAAAAATTATAATTTGCATAGCTATGTGTTCGTAAATTCCGAAAATCAGAATGACGTTTTGAATAAAAGACGAAGAGGTTGGAAATTTTGAAAGAGGCTAGAAAAATGATTGTGAATAAAATAAGTTGGTGGATCAAAATATGTGTAAATATACTTTTTCCTCAGTAACATATTCATACTATTCCATTTATTTCTTCATTCAATTTTAAAATGTATTGTAGAATTAGATTTAGTATTGATATCTTCTGGCTATATCACGCACAAGCGATACTTATGTTATTGCTTCTGTGATGCCCTTGTTTATTTATATTTTCTAAATGTACCTAAACCTTAACTCTGTGTACATTCGATAAACTTTATTATTATTATTTAAATTTTTTTGATAATATTTCACATCGACATCTCAATTTTCTTGTCACAAAGTCACAATATTATTGCATTTATTTCTTCATTTTCATTTTTTTTACTAATATTTCATACTCGATATCTCATTTTTTTTGTCAAAAAATTATTTTCTTTCATCAATCAAACCATTGATTTCACTTTCGACCAAAAAATCCATTTCAACTTTTTATTTGAATTTGATTACCTTATTCGATTTTTATTCTTATACTTCCTTTCTTAGCAACAGGTTTCCATAAAGTTAAGAATAAAGACAAAGGAAGTCCGAACCACTACCACAAATTGAAACTTCGATTCAACATGCGAACCATAAAGTACACTGCTATGTAGTTGGTAACTTAGCTATGAAACATATAATAATGAATGATAATAAGCATGGCAAACTATCATATAAAAAGAGCGAAACCTTTGGTGGAAAGTGAAAACTTTTCGTAGAGGTCAATTACTCGAGTATCGATCATTTTATTTTTTAAATGGTTATTGTTTGGCTCTTTGACGTATGATTGTGAAAGAAAACCTCGGCAAATGTTCTCCAGTAGGATAATAAATGCTTATATAGAGAGGACCATCCCTTAGCCTGCTCGATAACCAGATTTGGGGATACGCGAGGATTTGGTGAAGTGATTAGGTACAACAAGAGATCAATCAGCAGACAATATAAATGATTTTGAGCAAGAAAATTAAATTTTATTGATGAAAAGATATATATGTTTTTCATCATGACTGATAACTTAGCATAAAAGATCATGACAAAGGTTCGGCGAAGACTATTGTAGTATTGAATAAATAAATAGAACACATATTTCTTGAATTTTATGGAATCTTCGTGAATGTCTTTTTATTATATTTTATAATACTGAAGCCTCAGAACTCAATGTTTCATTCAACTGACCGTACACCATAAAAATCAAAAGCACAAATCATGATATTCACACACCTCCTTCAAAAGGGGCACTATTAGTAATTAACTTCTTAATTTTTGCTCCAACTTTCAAACATAAACCACGATAATTGCAATGACGAATAAATGAATGAATAAGTTTCGATAGTAGCCCAGCGTTAAAATCTCCCACATTCAACTAAAGCTCCATTTTTGTGAGCTCAACAAAACTTACCCTATTTTCAATGGATGGAAAATAGATTTCGTTTGCACAGAATAAATACCATGGAGGACAGGGTGTTGAATTATGTGAAGAATACAAAAAATGAGATTCCTGAATTTGCTTATCACAAACACTACATCTTTGAGAAAATTCAAGCTAGTTGAAAAAATCTGTTACAAATAAAATGACAATTATTTGTAACTCATGAACCCTATGAAAAAAATTATTGAAACCCGGCCGATTGGCATTTCTCTATTATTTTTTCAATTACTTTATTATTTATTATTTTTATTTTCTTACCGAAATCAGTATTTGATTGGATACCGATGATTTTTTTTCATTTTCACGAATAGATATATCGGAATGAGGTATATTTTCGAACTTACGAGATCATCTGCAACAATGAACACCACATTAGGCTGATCTTGAGAAGAAACCACTCCTGTTGAAAACGCGAGGAGAAAAATCCGAACATAAACACTGATATCCATCTTGGATGAGTTACCCATGGTACCAAGATTCACCCGGAACAAAGCGAGAATAACACTCACTAATTTTTATAGACTCGATTACTTTTATATATTGTTTTAAACATGATTCATATAATAAGACGTACTTACCACGGCCACACTAGTTACCATATTTAATTAGGCATGAAGATCTTGAATTTTGTTTATTCTTTCAGGAATGAATTATCTACAGTGAAGAAGGAAATAGTTACGGAGATCCAAAAAGCGATAGGTATACGTCGTTATTGTTGAATGATTTATCTTTCACCAACTCCAACAACGTCTTTCTCATCCCAGTCTAGAGGTCACGGAGATGGAAAACCCGTAGGTATACCTATGTACAAAAATACCTGCTACTGCTAAAACAGATTATCAATAAACATAAACAACATCTAGAACTTAACTACTGTTTCAACGTCATTATTTTGTGGTGGATAAATAATTGTTCCGTAGTTTGCTGGGTTTCTAACCTACAACAATCTGAAAAAATAAAAAATAATATTGGAATCTATACAAGTGTAGAAGGGCATATTTTAATCTACTTCGAAAAGTTGCGGAATATATTGAAAAACAATTCCTTCTTGATAGAATAAGTCCAATTAGTCAGCAACTTCTCGCTTCTCGTATAATTCAAAGTTGCCTATCAAAAATAGAATAATAATAGTAATAATATATATGTATATTCAGTACTGCGACAGTGGGTGGTCGCTATTATAATATCGGGTTAGGTTTTTGGTTCTGTATCTGAACACTTCGTAAATTCCGATTATTAGAACGTTTTGAATAAAAATAGAGGTCGGAAAAGTCATTTCCTACCTCTTCTTCTTCTGCAATTGTAAATTTAGATATGATCGGTAGATTTCAGTGAGAGAGAAAAAAAAACATGCCGAACTAGCGATCGTCTTAGAAGGCGTGTATACCTGGTGTTTGATTGGTAAATGATACACGGCCTTTAAGTACAAGAAGAAATATTAGAAAAATATCTAATCAAATAATAGGGTGATTATCATGAGAAAATTGTTAGTAATAGATTGTATTCATGCAATATTATCCCATACAGCACCCGATATTCTATGGACGTCCAATTCATGTCGGAATAGCCTTGGACCAATTTTGAATATCCATAGGATATCCAAATTTTGGATATCCAAAGTATTTCCACGATGGATATCCATAAAGCATATCTTATGGACATCCATTTCGTACATTTATTGTATAAATAATTAATGTTTCTTCCGCAGTGGCACCCTACGAATTGGCAACGTGATTGGGCCATTTATATGGACATTCCAGCAAGAAAGTTGATATATTTGACTTTTTATCATTTATTTAAATAATATTTGAATATAGCGTTACCTCAGAAGACGTGACGCGCGACGCGAAATGCAAAAGCTACTATATCAAGAATTTTGTTTGAAAAGTAATGAAAAATAAAATAAAAAATTCTTATTAACGACATGAGTTTTTTAATTGTTCGTCTACCACTCTACAGTTTATCTCAGCTTGTCTAAGGCCCTTATACACCGCTCCTATATATCGATGGTTTAACTAAGCTAGGTTCTGTTGCTATGGATTTGCCAATCTGAGTCCTTGTTCCTCAGCGATAAAGCCAAGCTTTAGTTAAACCTCCATCAAGTAGAAGCGGTGCATACGTGTGTAATTTTTTTAAATACAGCAAAACCAATTTAGCAGAACATTTTAAATTGCACATACGGTCACGTTGAGCGCCTTGTCACAGGATATATTACTGGCCATAATCCGTTGTCCAAGCTAGGTTGGTTTCTCTGTGAAGAATTGCACAAATAATTATGTAGAATTATGAACGATATCTTATTGACGTTCTTAATGAATATCTCATGGATGTCCATGAAGTATATCTTGTAGATATCCATGATGGATATCTTATGGGTATCCATGAAGGAAATCTTATGGATGTCCATAATGGATATCTCACGGATGTCCATGGAGGATATTTTATGGACGTACAGGTTGGTGGCCTAAGAATGTCCATTGGACGTCCATTGAATATTCTTTGGATAAAAACTGTACGTCCATCGGATGTTCAAGATATCCTTAATGGATATCCATTTGATATCCACTGGATGTCCATGTGTTGTGTGGGATGATAAAAAAATCTACAATCATTATATCTAGATTTAACGCGGGGCGTTAAAGTAGGTTAAAAACAAGCATTTTTGATTTATTTTCAAAAAAATAATTTTTCAAAGATGCAGATGAGGAGGCACCAGCTCCTATTGGCACGAATTCAATTCTAGAGGTGGATGTTCTATATTGAAGATCGAGCCCTAAGGAAGGACAATCGATAATCTCCAGGTCCATTAAAAAGGAGAGGAAAGCCTAAACTCGTGGGATCAGATCGCCGACTTTTCTACGTAGTTCCAAAAAATTGACCGAATTTATTATGGAAGTGTTAAGGATCAGATTAATTGATAGATATTGAATGCGGAAAGTGGCCAGTACTTTTCCATTTCGGCGACAGATGACCGTAAAGTGTAAGTGCGAAAGAAAAAGTATAATATTTTCACGAAAAGTGTTGAAACATATGGCGCTTGAAGTTTTCATGTTGAAGAAAAGACAATAACATAACAGGTTTTCATGTTATATATAAATTTCATATTTATATATGAATTGCAGCTCAGTACTTGGAAAATTAGTATATGGAAATCAACGAAGACGACTGATCACCAGAGGCGTCTCTAGCCCTTGTGGCGCCCGTGTGCAACCAGTACCCTGGCGCCCTCTAGTCTAGTAGGAGCGGGGTCAAAATGGAATAAGTACTAATAGTTATACAGGGTGTTCACAAAGGTATGCACTTTTTTTTAACTGTGACACCTAAATATAATACTGAACAACTTTCTCCAAGGAATGTATGGTCAATTCTCAAAAAAAATTTGGACTTAGTATGGAGATCGATCAGCTGATTGACCAAGTCTCCATACAAAGTCAAAATTTTTTTTTGAGAACTGACCATGCATTCCTTGGGGAAAGTTGTTTAGTATCAGCAGTAGGAGCCACAATTTAAAAAAGTGCATACCTTTGTTAAGACCCCATATTTTCAATCGGAAATTCGTATGCAAATGGTGCAATTTAAAATTATGTCGGAAAGCAAAATTTTTTTATGGGAAGGAAGGTGTTTTAAGAATGAAAAAAATCACAACTTTGTAGTTCTTTCAAAAATATTTATTTTAAAAACTATACTTCTTATAGTAACATAACAGGACGCTCGTCACACAAGCATTTATCTTAGACATAAATGTATTTACAAAAAAGTTACTTTTCGAGCTTTTGCGTTAGCGAAATCTTTAATAATGTCACTAGTTTCAATTTTGATTTCGTGTTCAATACTTATTAACGATAAATTTGTCAATCTACTTTGCGACAATCTTGATCTAAGGTAGTTTTTAATTATTTTCAATTTAGAAAATGACCTTTCGCTATGTGCGACCTCAGGTACATCCTCATCGTAGTGGACAGATTTGGGAACACTGAAATTAATTTATTCGTAAACAAGTAATTTAAAATGTCCAACGGCGTAGTGGAATCATCAATAAACATCGGTAATAATTCGATTTCATTATAGAGCTCGAAATGTTCCACATCTGAGGAGCCAGCATGGCTAAGTTTATTTTCTAAATTAGAGCAATGTGTTTTTTTTTGTATCAGAGTCCAAATCTTTCCAGTTATTCAATTTTTGAAGAAACGAAAAAATTACATTATTTTCATTCAAAAGTCCGAACCGTTCGTCGAACTTAGTTATTGCGGTGTCTAACAAATAGTAGTAAAAATTTACTTTAAAATCTGTTTTCGCGTCTGTTATCGGTTCATCCTCCGCCTCATAATTGAAAAACCTTTTACGAGCGCGAAGGCGTGCAGGTGTGGGAAATTCTACTATTGCCTCGACTTATTTTTGCATTCTCAATCATTTTCACCGCTTCTGACAATACAACGTCTGACTTTTGAAGGGCCTTGCTAACTATATTCATTTTGCTTAAAATTTCAAACCAAATAAGCAGAGAGCAGATGAATTTAAACGACTTAATTTTTGTCATTAACGAATTTGCCATATTTCTTGACTCTGCATCTCTGCTCCTATCGGAATATATAGTAAACAAGGCATCATATACTTTTCCCAGTTCAAAACGCAGAGCTTTGACTGCTTCAACCCTGCTCTCCCATCGAGTATTTGAGAATGGTTTTAGACTTAAAGTTGGCACTTCTTTAGCAAGTATTTGCCAACGTGTTGTTGACGCAGAAAAAAAAACATAAATTTCCTGCACAATTGAAAAGAAATTGACAATTTGTAATGAACTTTTAGCAGCGTCATTCACTACCAAATTGAGGCTGTGTGCAGCACAAGGTACATAAAATGCGCGGGGGTTAAATTCTAGAATTCGTTTTTGTAAACCTACATTTTTCCCTTTCATGTTTGCACCATTATCATAACCTTTGACCACGCATATCTTGTATGTCAATTTCATTTTTTGAGATTAAAAACTCTAACAAAAATTGAGTTAAGCCCAGGCCAGTAGTGTCTGTAATAGGAAAAAACCCAGAAAGTGTTCTTTTACTTCAGCCTTGTTGTTACTTGCATTTAAAAGAACGTAACGTACGACAACCGATACTTGTTCTTCGTGTGCTATATCTGGAGTGCAATCTAGAATAATTCTCTGGTGATCAGTGATCACCAGAAGACAATGGCGGATACTAGCAATGAAAATGCCGTGACTACTTTCAACATATGAAACTCCATTTCGATACTTCTCAATATTTTTTGTTCTATTTCGTTGTATTCTTATTAAATTTCTTTAATTGGATTTTAACTTTCATAGAATCATATTCCTTAACACCGACTGATATCACTTGCAGTTAGCATCTTCAGAAGAATTTTCGATTGATTGTAGTTGTTCATAACTTATGGTAACTTTTGAGGAACATATCCTATTTTCCAGTAAACCCCATATCTCGCCACGGCATTGTACCTGGCCATGCAACGTTCGTCGGTAATGACTTATCGGCCCAATAATGGCAAGCCATCAGTAGCCCGTCTAACCCGTGTCTTGTCGGCTGGATAACGTTATAGCCGGAAACATAAACCGTTGTGAAACTCTAGATCGCGTTCCGGGCTCCTACACGTGTTTCACTCTGCGATAGTTTCTACAGGCGTGTAGCGGTTTTGTAAATGGTCTAGGAAAAATCACACACAATAAATTGTTTCTTAAAAACCACTCTGATTTCTTCGCATTTAAATGACCTCTATTTTTGAATAGTACGCGAAAGATTTAAAATTTTATATGGATTATGGTAAAAGTCTGTTATATGACGGTTAGCGAAGCTTTTTGAAAAACTGCAGAGTTGGGAGTAATTTGGAAAACCTTGTGAACCTGGAAACACAATCGGAAAATTGTCAGACAGTTTTGTTCTAAATTGTAAAAGTATTTGGGGGGGGGGGAGGTTATTTTTTTTTTTTTTTTTTTTTTTTTTTTTTTTTTTTTTTAAATTTTTTTTTTTTAAATTTTATTTTTTTTTTTTTTTTTTTTATTTGGTGTAATAAAAAAAATATTAAGTTTTATAACTCGATAAACCAACGAACCACCGGCGTCGGTTATGCTCATATATTAATAACCATCATAACGATCGTGCATAATATACTGTTATATGACGGTTAATTAGCGAAGCTTTTTGAAAAACTACAGAGTTGGGAGTAATTTGGAAAACCTTGTACCTGGAAGCACAATCGGAAAATTGTCAGAAAGTCATGGAATTCAACAAATTCCGTCAAAAGTTATGGAGTTTTTTGCGACAAAACCTGAAATTTTATGACTGTGTAATTGTGAATACCGGCATGTTATTTTGTGAGATTCACCATTTTTCGGTGACGTGAAAATTTCGAAAAACAAAAATAACTTGCGGCGAATTTTCTCCAAATAACGGCCTATCCATCTAGCTAAAACTTAAAAAAATGACATTCTGTATAAAAGGTTTAATTGGCACCTCACTTTAGAGTTTGAACGAAAACTTTTCATTGCAGCCCATTGTTGTTTATTTTATGAAGACTTTTCCATTCTCTGATGATGCCATTCTTACGTAAAAAATCAAAGAAACAGGAGAAACTCATCAGTTATGAGCAAAAACGAATCGGTGTAAAAAAAATTGGGGAAGTTAGTACGAAGCATATAATTTTTGATTTACCAAAAAAAAAAATTTCACCTGAAATTGTCGATGCGCCCTAAAAGATACTAAATCGACCTAACTTCCGGTGAATAGGAAGTATTTCAAAATTGTTCCGATTCTGAAACATTAACAAATCTTGTCCAATCCTGACTTCTTTGAATTTCGTTTTTTCCTTCTAGAAACAGAATGAACCTTTTCTCAGACTCACTTCATAGTAAGGGAAAAACCAGTTTTTCTCGAGATTTTAAAATTAATTTTGATTTTATAGAAATATTTGTCTGCTGATTAATTTAATATTTAGTGACATAAGTGCCCTATGCGGAAGGGTCTTTTGTTTATTACAACCACAATCGAAAATTTGAATTATTTTTATGGTTATAATTTGGCAGTGTCGATTGTGAAGTTTGTTGTAATTGGCACCTGAAGAAAACAATCGTGTGGTTCGATCGTTAGAGTACGCAAAAAATAGGGCGGAATATGCACTTTTTCCCATCTTTGAAAAGCCATAATTTCGGTATGAAGAGTAGCTCCGAGTTTTGACTTCGGATTCGTGTTCAGCGGCTCAAAATACATAGGTTAACACCAATATCTTATTAAAACTAGGTGTTGTGCGGTCAAACAAATTTACTAAAATCGCTTGGGCAAGCTCTCGCGATTTATTTGATTTATTATTCTCTTGATTCTCAAATAGGATTTCTGCTGAAAAATATTTCATGTTGACAATCTAATTATTCAATTAAAAATGATCTCCCTTGCATTTTCCCCCGAAAAATATTCTTGGTTTTATTATAATTATTGAAATTATATTGTACTGCCATATTTGTACAACTTACAATTTATGTCACATGCGTCGAAGTGTGGTTTATGAGCCAAACAATACATATATTAAATTGGCTCTTCAAAGGGCCCATAGTAATGTAAATGCAGACAGGATATTCTTGATATTGCATATCATCAATGAATTACTTCCACTACATTGAAAATCTGAGAAATATGTAAACTGTTTAATAATTAACAAATTCAATTACAAAAAAACAATACCTCATCAACATTGAATGGAACTGAAATATGATATTCATATTAAAGATCTGATCTACAGAAATAATATATACAATATATTAGAAATAGTCTAGTTGTTCTCGAAGTCAAGTAGTTATATTCAGATAATAATCTGCATTGTCAATACTCAGGGTGAATTGTTCCATTTAAAGGCCTCCTAAACAATAGAACATGTGGTTCGGGGGTATGAAGCATATAATGAACCCAGTTTGGGCTTTGTTGCACTCCTAAATTCCTCCATTCTGTTTCAGTCATCAAATGAGGTCTGGGTACTAGTTTAGCCAAATCTGGAGGTAGAATAACATGTCGATACTCATATTGTTCATCACAATATTTTTCTGAATACTGAATATTTTCGGCAGGCATTCTGAAGCTAAAAGAAATGTATTTACAATCCATGTTCGTTTTTTGAATAATTCAACTAACCTAAAAATTCTAAATTGAAATCATTCTCCTAGCAGAATCGAACTAGACCAAGAGCTTCAGTGAGGCACTACAAAGAAAATCTCCCTTTCTAATTGATACACCAGATCCAAGAAACAATACTTTTTCCTCATTTTAAAAAACAACATATCATCTCATTTTCCATGCGGCAAAAACAACAACAAACTTTAAACTTCGAACTAACTAACTTCGAACTTTCGAACCTCGAAAAATCGCAACGATCAGAGTTGCCAACCAATCGATGGAGCAGCAAGTCGCTACAAAAGCAATGAAAATCCGCTAACGCGTACGGGCACTGCAAAACCTTTGTCTATAGACTATATATATTATACAATGGCAAAATTGTTGATTTTTTTTAGTACATTTATAAGCATCATATTAACTTAAGTAAGTTATTAAAAATCCGTGCTAGAAATTTCTAGAATTTCATATTGACATTTGCTATCAGTGTATAAAAAGATACGAAAGTGGAGTATGTTAATTTCACAAGAAAATCTGATGACATTTTCAAATTTTGATTGTAATTTTGATAACTTTGATGAACGCCAGAGGATCCGTTCAAAACGAGTTCTGTGGAATCTATACGCTTTAACGCTTTTAAGGCTGGATTCAGACAAATCCGAAATTTGCTCGTACGACGATCAGATAGCTTTCTGATTGGTCTTAATTTAAATTCAGACCAATCAGAAAGCTGTATGATCGTCGTACGATCGGATTTCGAATCGGTCTGAATCCAGCCTAATCGTTGGGGGACGAAAAAGAAAAACGTCATCTTGAACTGCATTGTTTTTTGTACAGCAGATGATCCACTGAAAATCGTAGGTATTGCAATATATTTCTTCGACTAGACAATATACCACATCATTATCATACAGGCAGTGTATATTTGCAGCCAATTCGTTAAAAGCCATTTATTTGAGGTGTTTTCTGGCGCTCATGTATTTAAAACGTATTCGTCTGTCTCCTTCTCTCTCACTTACGGACAGCCACATAGTGAGAGAAAGATGGGGAGACGAATACGCTTTAAATACAAGAGCGTCAGAAAACACCTTTGGTATTGATATGAGCGGGGGGACTTTCGGCCTCATCTGCCTAGGTAATGCACAATCATCAGAGACAGAATGATCGAAAAAGTACATCAATGAAGGACTAGGAAAGGTAGAAATATATTGGTTGGCCTCTTAGGGACGAAAACAAATTTCTTTTGTTTTATATTTCGAATTGTGGTCATCCAGTGCAGGACGGCTGTACTATATCTAGTGATATGTTCAGACGAGATGCTTCATATTGATTGAACTTCACAGGTAAATCTTTTCAATCGTATGAATTTATCAATTTGTTCAGGCATATTGAGATTTGGTTTGAAAACAGTTGACATCAAAGTGAAGAAATCTTTGACAGCGGTATATCCTCCTGGTGTGAATAAAACAGAAAAAGCATCGCTTGGTTGTTACCGGATTGAATCAGGAAAAGCGCATGTCATTTCTAGGGAAGCGCAAAATTTGAAAAAAAAAATTTGGAACTTTTCCCTATTTTTTTTTGGCAGGGAGCGTAATGTTATGTTAGACATAACAACTAATGGACTGGCTTTTATGAAAATTTTCCATATAACACAATGCGAAATACATTCGAGAGAGAAAGGATATGCACATTGAAGTGATATTATAAAGGGCAGAATGCTAATTCTATACTTGAATTATTCTGTCCTTCTTAACCTCTATTTATCTGGTACAATGGAAAAAGAATTCGCTTAGAGGTTGTACTTGAAGTATTTTATTTTGCTTACTCTGCAGTCCTCTTTCGTTTAGGGCCAGTCCATTAGTTGTAATCTTAATTGAAAAAAAATGTCTATACAAAAATCATGCAATCCAGAATTCGACAAGTTTATCCCAAACTCTCACAGGTACGATTGAACACACCGGGTTTCTAGGCATCCTTCCATCTTTCATTCCTGTAACTTTTTATGAGCAATTATTATTATTTATTGGTAACATTGGCTTGATGGCTTGTCATCTGTCATAAATTCCCGCGCTAGCCGTTTATCAATTTGGTATTTTGGCTTTTGGCGATTGGTGATTGTCAACATACAACGCATTTTACATGAGATTTCTCGATTGATTGTGATATTGTAAGCTTAGAGTGATTTTCGCTCTATATGTTATTATTCTTCAGAATGGATTTACCATATTTAGCTGAATACGCAAAATCTGGCCGTGCAAGTTGCAAAGGATGCAAATCGCCGATTTCAAAAGGCGAACTACGTCTTGCGGTTATGGTGCAGGTAAAAGAAATTTTGTTCAAATGCCGCCTTTAGTTGAAACCGGCAAGGGCTTTTACATATTCGGTAGAGCTGAGGTTGCTTTAGTTTCTGGAGCTTGGAAAATCAGTAGTCCTGAGCAAGGGAGATTTGAAAGAATATTCATGAAAATCTGACTATTTCTATACTTTCAATTTGTGGTTTCAACTTGCATCGAGAATATCGTTGTCTGTTATTTATATAGTAAACAGGATGGTTGCTGATGTCATTAGCTGCATTTGATTATTCACTAATCAGCTGAACATAACATTTGGTTTAATGTAAAAATCCGGGAACTGTGATACCCATTCAAAACAATTCTTGATCATGCCACTCAAATCCTATCGTCGTTCATGAAACTTGCATTAACAAGTATTGAATTCAGCTCTGCCAGATCGAGAAACTTCAATTATTCCATTTCTGCATGGTACCATACAAGGAAAATGACAATTTCCATTTGAATATCACGTATTTCACATCAAAACTATCAAATTACACAACAACTAAAAATATAAGACTCAAAGGAAAAAATCTTCAGCAAACATTTCAAAAACTGACCAAAAAAGTAGGCATTAAATAACTAACATTTGAGATTATTGTATAATACTATAACTGCAGATGAATATTCTTTGGCCTACACTGGGAGTTGGTTTGGTTGGTTCGTTCAGTTTTCGGGTGCTCAGGATTGATTTATTCAACTGGCCTAAACTGTTTCAAGTTTATGTTGGTAACGCATTATATGCCAATATAAAAATATCAAGAAAGGGTAAAATTATCGATTATCGTACCTGCACTATCATATATCGTACTCAGGGTAAAATTATCAGTTGAATACAATAAATACCGTACCTCTGGCAGTGCTGATTGAACTTGTCATATCTCAACTGTACTAACCTGGGTGAAATTATACAAATGAATAATTCTCTAGCGTTGAGTGATTCATTTTGAAAGAGAACTGCTCATCATTATCTTCTACGTCAGTACGCTCAGAAGTTGCATTAATTGCCCTCTCTCTCAAGATCTCTTTCCTCTATCCCTTGGAAATACATTGTAATATGTTATCTAATCCAACTAGTTTCCGCATTATTGTGAAATTTGTATCAGCTAATCTATCTATTCAGGATCTTGAGTTTGAGGAGCTATTTTTTGACTTTCTCTGAATCTTAAAAAAACCCCAAAACTTCTGAGAAAAGGTGGAAAAATTGATGAACAAAATTAATTTTGCTTTTAGGAAGTTTTTTGATTTTTTTTTTCATCTGAATCGTACTTCTAATTCATTTACAATGAGTAAATAATTTGTTGTAAAATTCATAACTCTGTAGAATATAATTCTTTGGGAAACATTCTATTTAAAAAAATGATACAATTTATATAGCAGTGTCTTCTAAGCATTTTTTTCTGGTTTTTATGAAATTTGTATATTGTTACATTTTCAAAATCTTCTTTAAGATCTGAAATTTATTCCTTGGTTTCATGAACCCTGTAAAATCATTGGAAATTCTGAAAATAATGCCACAAATGCAATTACAATTGAAAGTTACAAGCAAATGAAAACGATTTTTCATTGTGGAAATTTACTGAAACTTTTTTCAATGGTATCATATTCCACATAACTTGTACTTATCATCAGTATAAGCATTTGTGATAAACTTTTTCTTTAACTGACCAATAAGAACATTATTGAGGTGAGAAAATGCTAAATCATAAATATTTTTTATCACTAAAAGGCAGTGGGGAGCCTTTAGAACAATAGCTGATTTTTGAGATTCTAGTGTTAGTTTGTCATTAGGTATTTCATTTACAAAATTATGGGACAGCTTGTCCAACCAGAGGTCCACTGAATTCAGCTGATGGTTTCTAGTGACCACTTGTTTTGCACTGCTCATCTTCCTCATTTTTCAGGCGCAAAATTATGTGATGCAAAGTGTTTATGGATTGATAATAGTAATGATTTGAAACTTACTACTCTATTTTTCACATAAAACCCTCTCTAGATGTTCAGTGTAGTGAAAGAAGTCTTCAGAGTACTACAGAGAATGAAATTTGCTTTCTGAAACCTGAACTATCAATTTCAGAGTTTTTTATTCAGAAATTTGTGTACATTTTAATGTCCATAATTGATACCATTTCCCGGGATTACCGAAAGTTGATAAATTGCAAATTATTATGCTTTGGTGTGTCGAGAAATGCCTTTTGGTTGAAGTTTTTGATTATGAAACTTCCAGAGGAGTATCCGATATAATGATTAATGTTATACCGCACAATAGTTAAAAACTGTAATAATACTCCAGAGAACAGTTGAAAACTGTCTTAATTTCAAAGACTTGGATGAGTTTTATAGTTGAACCTTCTCTTACTATATGGGTGACTACGATATTCAGAACTATATTATGTGAATTCATTTACATTTTATATATGTGTATGGTATATGTGCCAAGTGTTTACCTCATACTGACCATTTTTAACATTGAAAATATTTTATTGTGTTTATTTACAAGAGCTTTCGTTCTTGTGAACTATATACAATTACAACAGCAACTTATTTTTTCTCAGCAATTTTCGCCTTCATGTGGAATGCTTGTTTGAGAATAGTTTAATATATTTTGCATTCAATTGATTGGAACATATTTTTCACAGATATTTACTAATCAATACTTGGGGTAATACCAGTGCTGCCCATGAGGTATTTTTGGTACAGAAACGAATTGTGAGAGTACTAGCAGGTGTGACAAAAATGGTTTCTTGTCGCGATTTATTCAAGAGGTTTGAGCTACTGCCTCTTGCTGTCCTTTATATATCAGAAGTATTATTCTATATGCATAAAAATAAACATAATTCTGAAAACTCAATTCACAATTATGAGAGATGAAAATAATTTTCATATACCAGTTACGTCTTTATCATTGTGAGAGGAAATAAAAAAAATTCTTTTAGAATCATGTCCTTATACGGTTGAGGAATTCTTTGAATTTTTATTTAGTGTGCAGTAGTATGAGTATATTGTATATTTAGACTTTATTGTGATATTTATGAACTTGTTCATATCTTAAACAGTTTTCTATGAAATGTCCAATAGCACTCTATGTTCTTTTATGGATCAAATAAAGAATTGAATATCTATTAAACTAGTGGTCTCGGTAGTGTAGTGGTTAGCATATCTGCCTATCAAGCGGAAGGCCGGGGTTCGAATCCTCGCCGGGCCACCGTGCTGGGTAATCGCACGTTAAAAGGTAAGGCCTCGTTGATCCATTGCTCGCACAAGTTTCGACTTCTGAGGGTTGACGTTCGTCAGCTGGTTAACGAAAACGAACAATTTTAGAACAAACAAAAATATCACGAACTGGGACTTTTTTGTTAATATGGATTTTCATTAAGTATCAGCTAGTTCAATTTAATGTCTATCAAACTAGTATACAGCAAGTTCAGTTAATTTGCTTGGGCAAAGGGCACCGATTTATTGCGCGTTTTCAACATTCAAACAAAATGTATTGGATTCATTTTCGACTTTAGTAACTTTGAAACTTTTAGAAATTATTTTCGAGAAAATGGAAGCTGATTTGCATTTTTAAAAATTCGCAATTGAGAAAAAGTTTCGTAATTTCAATTCAAGATTGCTGGAGATTCGGTATGAAAATTTCACGTTTCAAGTGTTTGAAACTAGAACTAAATTGATGATTATATAAATTTGAAGCCAAACTGAAAATGGAATTTTTTGTTGAAATCACTCATTTTTCAAGATATTCTGTACGAATATCATACATATGTTATCGGTTCATGACATTATTGTCATCGCCTTGTTTTTCAAAATGTAAGCATCAGAGAGGCTGTAATGCACAGGCATGAAATTTCATCTTGATCTCCGGATTTATCTAGACAAATACAAATATTTCAGTTCAATTTTAGTCTCCATTTCACGATGGAAAAAACCCGAACTGGCATCACTTCGAATGCTTCTTCAATAAACAGAGACCAAAAACCACTGACGACATTGATCACTTTGAATCCTTGAGAGTCGAGGATCAGGATAGAATAAAAGCACGAGTTGGAATAGCTACGTTAGCAATAGTACCAGACAAAAAAGGTAAAAAAAGAGCTGGTGGTGCCGAGGCTCAGTTGAAAAAAGAAGCTCTTAAAGATTTCACCATTGAATATGCTAAATCTGGAAGAGCGATGTGTAGAGGCTGTGAACAAAAAATTCTAAAAGATGAGGTACCTGTTTTCATAACTGCTCTATTCTCTTGAATGATTTGTAACTTTTTCAGGTGCGCATTTCAAAAAAAGATTTCGATACCGAAGTTGGACGAAAATATGGCGGGCAAGACTTGTGGCACCATGTGACTTGTTTTGCACAAGTGAGGTCAGACTTGGGATACTTTGAATCTGGAGACAAGTTACCAGGCTTCAAATCGTTGAACCAAGAGGATCAGAAAAATGTGAAAAAACATATTGTGTAAGAGGAATTCATGTTACTTGCCTTTGTATGGAAAAACTCTCTAGTATTCTTGTCAGTTGTGAAGGCAAATTTTAATGAAATATTTAGTCATGTTTATAGTTGATGCAGTAAAATGCTTTTGAGTACTCTAGAATTTGAGTGGTGTTTATTCAAAAATGTCTACCAGAGAACCTATGGACAGTAAATTTCTCATTATGCTGTGTACACTTTCAAATTTTAAATAATGAGCTCGACTTCTTCCCTTGTTTGAAAGACCTGCGATAATTAATGGCCTATTTTCTGATCCAATTTTTGAAAGTCTACCTTTGAAATGGGAATTACATGAAGTTTGTATTCTGCAAAAAAAAATACGAGCTGCAGGGTACTTCTTGAGAAATGCAGAATTTTCGTTTGTTGGAACATACCTTCTTTTATCTCACAATAGTTGTAGTTTTGTGCAAGTTGTAAGTCAGTTCATATCATTTGAAATGCCTTAATACTTTTTTGTAAATGATCAGTTAAGGTAATATGGATCTCATTGGTTGAACTTGTCTAATTCTACAAAACAAAATGTAAAACAAACCCTCCTTCATGTTCTGAGATGGTATTCAAAAAATCTTTTTGCAGATTTTCAGAAATGCAATATATTTCCTACAGGTGGGTAAATTAGGTATTAGTTTAGCATTGTCATAATAAAAATGAAGGTGATGAAAACTAAATCAAATTTTATAAAAGACATAAACTCAATCTTTTTGTTTCCACAATCCACTTGTTTATCTTTCCTTTTCATCAAGTAGTTGGTCTCGGTAGTGTAGTGGTTAGCACGCCGGGCCGCCGTGCTGGGTAATCGCACGTTAAAAGGTAAGGCCTCGTTGATCCATTGCTCGCACAAGTTACGACTTCTGAGGGTTGACGTTCGTCAGCTGGTTAACGGAATCAAACAATTTTAGAACAATTTTTTTAGTTCATGGCTAATAATTTTGTTGATTTTATCGAGTTCATTTGAGAGGGTCCTGGATATGTCGCATTTTGGGTGCAATCGTTTATTTGCAGAAAGTTATATTCAATTATCTTTTTATTCCTCGTAAATTGCTGGATATAACTGGATATTGCTTTATTTTGTTTTGTTACGTTTTACATGTATGAATTCCAACAAAAAGGTCTGTCCAATGTTATCCACAAATACTTAGTTAATCTTGATTATCTCAAGTATTGAATTGTTTCAAATTTTGCAATCAAGTAATATACGAAGTTAAAAAGGTATATGTTTGGTTTCATCTGAATTAATTGTTTCTGAGCCATCTTTCCACCTTTGAGGAAGTCTTGTAATGATGATATTTTAGTTGTTCCTTGTTGAGGACTGCAGTGTCACCTGCTTGAGATTATTCTAGCTACTGATCCTTGGAGAATACCATAAGTTACTTAAGAGGGGTCACTCAACAATTCTTCTATGCAAATCATTTTCATGTGATCATTGAAATAGCTTTTAAATTGGTCATATGTTACTTTTCTAATGCCACAATTTCTCAATTCTTTCAAAAGCTCACTACTACTTACCGTGACAAATGCTTTGGGGAGATCGACAAGATAAAAATATGTTTTTTTTTAATCCCAAGTTTCATATATCTAAGATGTTAGTGATTAAACTAATTGACCATTTTTTGAGAATGATTCAAATTTGATATTTAGGACATTAGTCTATAATCATCAGCCAGTTACATCCTACTTCCACTTCTAAATGAAGTTCAATTGTTCCTTTTTTGGAATTTAAAATAACATCGGGTTCAGAAACTTCTACTGAAATGTAAACTAAAGAGAATATGATCTTTTTAGAAATAATCCTCAGTGTATCTGAGCGGACACTAACGTTCCCTGGAGATTTTACGTTTTAGTTTCATTTTTGTTTCTCGCATTTCGTTTTCGCCTATTTCAAAGAAATTCTGGAGACTCGAAGGGGTCATTTACTCAATAACCAGTCGTCTATTCGGGAGGTAATTGATCATTGTGTCTGAGAATCGTGTGCTCAGAGTAGACGCAGTTATCCGAGGATGGCGGATCAATTCAAACAATGTGTGGGGATTTGATAAGTGTTGTGAAGAAAATAAATGACCTCAAAAGTGTTTCATTTCAGGTCAGGTATCCATTTAGTGCCTAAATTGATTTTTGTCTGTATGGACGAGAATAACTTATCTGATCTGAATCTTACCCTATTACAACTTCGAACTATGGACTCATTGTTTTCCTTCATGAAAAAAGACCTTAACTTCAATAACTTCAATGTTATGTTGCAGTGCTATCAAGCAGGAAGATATTCCAGAAGTCAAAAAAATAAAGATTGAAGGTGGAGGATCTGAAGATCCAGTCGAGAAAGAATATCGAGAACAATGTAAAATTGTGTTCAAATACCGAGATAAATTGGCCAAGTTGGAATATCAAGAACTAGGGCTTTTATTGGAACACAACGGTCAAGAAATTCCGTCAGGAAGAGATAATGTAAGATAATTTTGTATTTTTCGAGACTGTCCTATCAGAAACGTACCAAAAAAATTAATGAAATTTATCAACAGACGTGCTATCATTTCATTTATGATTTCATTCTATTAATGAACTTATATATATTTTTTTACAGGGCGTTGTCTTCCATGTGGTGGTTCATGCAAAAATTTTCAAAATTTCATAGTTCAAAGATATCATTGGAATGAGTCAAGTTTTTTTGATCCTTCGCCCCTGTTATTACATTTACTGATTCCTAATTAAAATTAACAATTTATATGGCATAATATTTCATTCTGATATGAACTTATCATTGTTGTAATTTCTGAGATATCTGCAGTCATGCTCCTTCTTTCAACACCCCGTATCTCCAAAACAAAGGGTTTGGAATGTATTAACCCCTGGAATCAATCGACACCAAAACAAGAACACAGTAATTGCAATTCAGTAAACATTGTGAAAAATGGATTTTCAATATAATTTCATAATCTCTTAATCAGCACTCACCCACGTTACTTTGCGAAACTGTTAGGAGGACTGTTGTGAAATTTGAAAAAATATTCTACCTACTGATTGAAGTAGAGTCGATACTGCGTCATAATGGTCTTGTATGGTAATTTTGAATACAGTTGAATGAGAGGCTCATGAAAGAACACAGTAACTACTTTCACTTTGTTTTTAATACTTCAAAGTCTAAAAAACAGTTACTACATTTTTTATATACACCACCCTTCTGTTATTGTATTTTCAGTAGTTATAATTTACGTAGCATTTGAAAAAAAAAACAAGTGATAGTACTGTGTTCCTGAATGTGAAATGAAAGAAAATTCATATTGATGAGTTTTTTTCAAATGTCATTGCCGTAGTGGCAACAATTACATTTTGACAAATAAACTGAAAACTAAAATTGAAACCATATTGAAATGAATTCCTTGTTATAAAAGAAATTGGAAGTTTTGGATTCTAATGAATGAACGAAGTGAACCAATAAATACTGATTCCTTTGGTTCTAGATGAAAGGTTATTTAAAAACTTCAATCATCGTTATGATGTTAAACTGTCTGAACACACGGGTGATACTGAAATCATTCATCTTCATCAACAATAAAGAGGAAACGATACATATTATAAATCACGGGGCATGTTGTATTTACTTGATTGGAGTGAGGGAAAATAATTCTGCTCTGGACAGAAAGTTAGCTGCATGACCATTTATAATAACAGTAATTGCATTACTGTTAGGGTCAGATAATAACTTCGATTTTTATGAAACGATTGTAACTTTTCAAATACAGAAATGCGTAGTAAAACACGAGGAAGTTCGCTTACGCTATGATCTCAAATTTGTAAAAAATGTTGGTTACTGTGTTGTTGTTTAGGACAACCGCAATGTATACTGAATCATTTTCCATTTAAAAATAATTGATTGTTTACAAGTGACTAATCCAAACAATTAACTTATTTTACGTGATCAAATATCTTGATAAAAAAATTTCTGTCTCATCTTTTCGTAAACAATGTAACCTGATAGTGTTCAACTCCTAACCAAAAATGTTTATTTGTACGTTGAAATGGGATATACTGCTAGGTATTTCTCGAGAAAGCCCGAAATTTTCGTTTGTTAGAACATGCTTTATACTTTCAAATAGTATGGCCCCATACACCTTCATTAATCTCACGATATAACTATTACAAGTTGTAGTTTTGTGCAAGTTATAAGTCAGTTCATATCATTTAGAAATGCCCTATTGCTTTTTTGTACATGATCAGTGTAGGTAAAATGGATCTAATTGCTTAAACTTGACTGATTTTACAAGAAAAAATGTGAAACAAAGTCTTCTTCATGTTCCTACATGGTATCCAAGAGATCCTTTTGCAATAAACTTATTTTACGAGATCAAATATCTTGATGAAAAAATTTCTGTCTCATCTTTTCGTAAACAATGTAACCTGATAGTATTCAACTCCTAACCAAAAATGTTTATTTGTCCGTTGAAATGGGATATACTGCAAGGTATTTCTTGAGAAAGCCAGAAATTTTCGTTTGTTAGAACATGCTTTATACTTTCAAATAGTATGGCCCCATACACCTTCATTAATCTCACGATATAACTATTACAAGTTGTAGTTTTGTGCAATTTATAAGTCAGTTCATATCATTTGAAATGCCTTATTGCTTTTTTGTACATGATCAGTGTAGGTAAAATGGATCTAATTGCTTAAACTTGACTGATTTTACAAGAAAAAATGTGAAACAAAGTCTTCTTCCTGTTCCTAGATGGTATCCAAGAGTTCCTTTTGCAATGAACTTATTTTACGGGATCAAATATCTTGATGAAAAAATTTCTGTCTCGTCCTTTCGTAAACAATGTAACCTGATAGTATTCAACTACTTACCAAAAATGTTTATTTGTCCGTTACTAAGCACTTAGACTTTGGTGCCTCAAAATCCGGCTGTCATTAGGAGCTGAGTTGTTTTGATTATTCAGCGCTGGTCTTCCGCTTAAAATGTCTTTTTTCGTTTGATACTGTTAGGCCCATTGACTAGATTTTATTACACCATATTATCAGTTTTATCATTCGTGCGATCTGAATTAGCATATGAATATTTCTTGCAGATGTTGGATAGGCTGGCCGATATTATGACCTTTGGGGCGTTGGTTCCCTGTAAAACATGTAAAGGTGGCCAATTGGTATTTTCAAAGGGTGGTTATACTTGTACTGGAGATCTGACTGATTGGACAAAGTGCACTGCAATGGTTAAAGAACCAAAACGTAAACCATTCAAAGTAGCAGAACATTTGGCCAAAGGATACTCTTTTTTGAAAAAGTATAAGTATGTTCCCAGAACGAGGGTTATCAAAACTGTTGTTCCTAGCAATTCGAGTGCTGTCAAAAAAGAAGATACTGATGAGTAAGTATTTTTGTGTAAATTCTATAGATTGGAGAATGAATTCCGTTATTGTTCATTCTATCTTTTCCAAAAGACCACGTGTGAAGAGGACTTTGCCACCCTTATACGACATGCAGTTTGTGATACTTGGAAATCCACCTAAAGGTGCAGATGCAATCAAAAAAGAAATAGTAGCCATGGGCGGTAAAGTAATAACAAAAATTTCGAAAGCTGTGATGGCCATCATCTCTACTCCGGAGCAGGTAGAAAAAATGAACTATAGAATGTTGGAGGCCGAGTCTGAAGACATTCATGTCGTCTCAGAAGATTTTCTAGATGAAGCCAAAGATAACATTGGAAAAATACCCGATCTGGTCATCAAGAAGAGTATATGCAACTGGGGCTCAGATGTGAGTAATTTCTGGCCATTTAATAATTTTTAGAATTTTTTATGTTATATTCTCCTGATATTAGGAATCAGAAGATGATTGATATTCGATGTTCATCTTTCAAAATTGAGGAAAGATCTGAATTTTTCGATTCAATTGTAAGTTTTGTTTCATTCAATGCCGAAAAATGATGATAAATTCTAAATAGGGTCTTGAGGCTCACAAATCAAATTTCCTGGTTTGATTTTTTTTTTTTGACAAACATGATTCATATTGATCAATTAACATGATGATAATCAATCACATTCCTCATAATTCGTCCTGCAGGATATGGTTTCATGTTGAAACCACTATAATACAGATACCCTAGAACTTTTGAAATGAAATATTTCATTAAATCGAATAAATTACATTATATTTGATTATGGTCGTCAAGAAAATAATTCGTTATTCAAGAACATGCCACCTTTTTCCAATGTGGTTGTGATGCGGTACGTCAAGGAGAGCTGTATATAGGCATATGAAGCATATTATTTTTCCTTATGTCGGTGCTACATATGGCTTATCTATTTTCCTTCATGACAGTTTTTCTTCCAGACCTAGTTCTTTCCGGTTCACCGAAGAGACCAGAAGTTATTCTTCGACAAAGCTTAGTCAAAGTACGGAATTGACAAGTGTGACGTCGAAAAAATGTCAGAATAATCGATGCCACCATTTTTTTGATTCTCTATCAATCTGATAACAAGAAGATAACTTGAGAGGAAGTCAGCTCATTCAAAGAGTAGTTTTCCATACCGAAAGATCGATTCAGTGGAAACTATTTATGGCTTATTCCTTTCATCACAGTGGTTTCACTGTGAAACCACAACATAAAACTCATCAGACAATATGCAAAAGTTGTCTATGTTTACCGATGTTATAATACTACAAATAAACGAAAATAATTTGTAACTGTGTGTTTCGGGTTTGAAGGCCGTCGTTTTTTGGAATTTCATCCTGAATTTTCGCTGGGGCGAGTGGCTAGCTTCTTCAGAGGCTCATACATCTTGAGTTAGACTTCGATGACTAGATATTACGACTTCATAAAGTGTATTTATATGGATTCATGTTGCCACCTTTGCCTGGATTTGGAGAATTTTCATTAATATTGATTGCCGTAATTACTGGATTGGGAGAAGTATCATCAGCATTAACTGCCGCAGGCATATTATTAGTTATTTTTTATCTTAAAATGGGATTCCATATTCGGTTGAGGTTCACAGCTTCTTCCTTTCTATTGAAATTATCCGTTACTCCAGTCTATCACGGTGAAAAAAGTGTAAACTGTGTATTTATCCCATACATCACCGATTCGCATGAAAATTTGGATTCAGGATCTACATACCCTCTTCTTCAAAATCTATCCTGTGCCGAGGGTTGCTTTCTCCCTGGGGGTGGATGCCACCCCTTCTGGGGGGTGCAAAAATTTCTATTGGAAATAAGTGCGGAAATCAATAGATTGACTAATTCTAAGCACTTTTTGTTCAATGAAGTTTTTTCTGAAAAACAATACTTTTCGACTTATTCGCGAGTGAAATTGTCGGTTTTCAGGCAAAAAAAACACGTTTTCAGATCCTTTTTCGCGAATAACTGGAAAATAATGCATCTAACCGAAAAACCTGCGGAGAGCAAAATGATAGCTTTTGAAAAAACGAAAGCGATTGTGTTTTTGTGATGTAAGCAAACCCACTACAAACTGAATAATTGCTTGTTGAAAGTTAATTGGTATTTTCAAACGCCAAAATGGAATGTTTCTACGAACAATAAACAAAAACCAATGCATTTTTCTGGAAAAACTTATTGGACTTTTTTTCAGGTCCTTCAAAAATCCTTCATTTCTGTTATTTATAAATGTTTCTAGCATCGAAACTGACCAAGGTATGAAGGAAATAATGTTGGATCCTAGTTTTTCGTTAAAAAAATTGTGAATAACTCATCCTCTCTTCCCCCACTCGTTTGGAAAAAATCGTTGTTACTCCATAATTCACTTTATTCATGTTCTTTTAATGAGTTCTGAGTTTTTCATCAATTGAAAGTACGTAGTTTTAGAAAAAATTGAGGTTAAAGAGAAAAAATCATATACGTAATTCAGCGAAATATCACCATTTCTTCGAAATAACTCGAAAAGTATTGATCACATACAAAATGTTCTAGAGTACAAAATTGAAGGTTATTCTTCTCTGATAATTTTGGTGTTTCATTCATCCCTACAGGATGAAAGTAGAGTAAGATATGGCCAGTTAAATATTGTGAGGGTTCGCGCAAAGTACCTTTTTTGAGCCCTTTCAGCATGAGCCTTTTCAAAAATATAATCTGAAACAAAAAATCATGTGAATGAGCTCATAGTTCTCGAAAAAAGCTACAAAAAGCTCTTTTGGTGGATATGATTGCTTGAATACTAAGCGAGTTATGGGAAAAAACCAAAAACAATTTTTTTAGAAAAAGTATGTACATTAGTATATTGAAGAATACACATAGTTACTATATTTCAGGCCTGGTGGAAAAATAAAGGATTTTTGAAGGACTTCAAAAAAGGTCCAATTAGTTTTTCCCGAAAAATGCATTAGTTTTTGGTTATTGTACGGAGAAACTTTCCATTTTGGCGTTTGAAAATATCAATCAATTTTCAACAAGCAATTATTCAGTTTGTAGTGGGTTTGCATACATCACAAATGAACATTCGCCTTTGTTTTTTCAAAAGCTATAATTTTGCTCTCTGCAGGTTTTTCGATTGGATGCATTATTTTCCAGTTATTCGCGAGAAGGATCTGAAAACGTGTTTTTTTTTGCCTGAAAACCGACGATTTCACTCGCGAATAAGTCGAAAAGTATTGCTTTTCAGAAAAAACTTCATTGAACAAAAAGTGCATAGAATTAGTCAATCTATTGATTTCCGCACTTATTTCCAATACAAATTTTTCACCCCCAAGAAGGGGTGGCATCCACCCCCAGGTAGAAAGCAACCCTCGGCACAGGGTAGATTTTGAAAAAGAGGGTATGTAGATCCTGAATACAAATTTTCATTCGAATCGGTGCTGTATGGGATAAATACACGGGAAAATGGTCATAGACTGGACTAGTATGTTTCAAACCCGAACCACAGTAGTGATACTGAACAATTGACATTACAATTAAATTCCATTCAATTTAGCGTGGATCTGTGGACGATAGCTGACGGATGACAGGTGGCGCCTTAGATTGAAGTGGTTATGAATGAAAACCACTGCGAGTGGAGAATTTTGATTCGGTGGTTTAGCTATGAAACCACTAAGCCTCGAAGGGTTAATCTCGATAATAATTTCTCTAAATTAATTCATTCTTGAGAATTTTGATTATAAAAGCTACTAACCATTTTTACAGCCAAGCGCCCGTTTACCTCAGGAACCATCCGCCAGTCACAAATCTAAATCGCGCAGTATCTATACCAAATCGGTCCCTAGCAAAATCAAGCTGAAATTGAAAGGCGGTACAGCCGTCGATCCCGCTTCAGAATTGGAGTCAATTGCGCACGTATACCAAGATGGTTCTGACAAGTACACCGTCGTCTTGGGCCTCACCGATATTCAATTGAAGAAAAATAGTTATTACAAGTTGCAACTGCTGGAGGCTGACGGAGGAAATAGGTACTGGGTATTCAGGTCGTGGGGCAGGATTGGTACAACGATTGGAGGTGAGCTGTTCATAAACTTGTATGTTGTTATGACACAAACTGAAAACCCCACCAGTTATGCCTTTCAAAGCGAAGTTGGGTGGATAGTTCCCAAACGTCTGAATAATATTCCCATGAAATGAAAGAAAGGTGCATGCCCCAGTGTAATTTTAAGTACTGAAGAGATGAGAATTAATTTTCGTTATTTTTTTTTTCATATTCACACCATTAAACTTTTGGTCAAGGGTTCGTCATTATTCTCCTCGTTTTCCCTTTTTTTTAATGATTTTTTCTCAGTGCAATTTTCTTAGACAAGAATTCTTCATCATTTTTCTTGCTTTCCGTGCGATAATTTAACTTTTTCTTATGGAGAGATGTCGCGTTTATTTACAAAGAATCCGACCAGACTAGAAACCTCGATCAAACTCAAATGCTTTCAGCCCCCAGATTCTATTTCACGAATTCGATTGTCGAATAGGTCAGACTGTGACTGTAGCTTGCGCTGTACCGACAAGATACGCATATTCTAAACAATTCGATAATCGAATTCGTGAAATAGAATCTGGGCTCAGAATATGGCACCAGTAATGAAAAGGCATGAGTTGTGATTAAGAATTTCACTTTTGAACAATTTTTGTAAACTATAGTCGCTTTTGCTTCATCACTAACCAGCTGAATATAGAAGGTTTTCGCTGTTTGATGTGCCTTTGTTAAAGGTTTCCTCTGTTTGGTATAGGAGGAGTTTCAGTCTTTGGTCACTCAAACCATCTGCACTAGATAAAAGGTTTTGTTCACAATTCATGTTCTCATGTATCAATTTGAGCTATATGATTCATATCTCTACAACACATTTTTCAATCAGGACGGTGTAGTGAAAGAGCCTCCTGCGCTTTTCATGTACACATATTCAGAAAAACTTTATATTTCAGAACATTTCTCTGGTACATCATGTTTGCACCACATGACTCGCCTTCACCCTATTTTTATACAGGTACACACATTAATTCTGCAACCTCTGGAAATTGAATAATAGATATAATTGAAATTTTACAGTTTTTGCTTGAAAAAATAGTGAAAACGAGCTGCTTTAAGTCACATGCTATCCTGGAACTTTCAAATTGACATTTTTTCAAATACATTTTCATCCTTTTTACCTGAAAATTCTGAAGAATGTCCAAGAGAATTGTTTCATATCTCCCCATCAAAATCGCCTTGCTGATTTGGAGGAAACCATTCCCGATATGCTTTTTCTATCAATAATAATTTGAATCTGAGGCGGCCACGAGCACCTGAGACGCCTGTCCTAATGAATGCTCGACCGACTGGGGTATATACATGTACACGGGTACAGCTTGTCTTTCATTTTGGTACGGAATTGATGACGTATTTGCGCAGACATGCAGAGCAGAGACCACATGACGGCTAAAAGTATAATCCGAGGCAAAAACATGTTTTCATTCTTTTGCGTCGAAATGAATTTCTAGAAGGTACTTATTGCTATTAACGATAAATAGTCCATTAACGTATATATTTTATATCTATCAGTTATAGAATTAATCGAGGCATAATTTAATTTTTCTTCATGTGTAAAGTCTAAAAGAAACAAAAAAAACAATTAATATTGGAATCTATAGGTACAATTTTTTCAGATTGTGGTAGGTAAAGAACACAAAAAAAACTTGAAGAAATAATCTAATCCATCCACCACAAAATAATGACATTCAAATAAACAGTTGAATTAAATTCAAAACTGTGTTAAGTACTCGAATTATATTTGGTAGGCTTGTATTTAGATGTTATTGGTGTCTGTTCATTCATATCGTCACTAAATGTAAACTATTGTAACGAAATTTGCTGGCGCCGGCCCTGCCGCCTATCGATGCGACGGTTCCAGGAACGATTATACCTGCGTGATCGCGGCTCACCCAGAATATTCGAAGTCAAGATTTATCTGGATGATTCTCCACTATATGATCGCATATATAAGCGGGAGCCGCTCACGCTGACGGCAGAATTGTTAGTACAGAGAGTTTTAGTAGCGAGCATTGGAAAGTTATCGGAGCGATTTAAGTGATTGTGTTGTATTGTATTGTGATAGAGAGTTATAATAATAGTAGTTTAGTGTTGTTTGGTGTTTTAATCGACGAACCCAAGGAGTATCGTTTTGAAAGAAAATATCGTAACATATCGTAACAGTAGTGTCAGAATTGAGATTTTCCAAGGGATAAATCGTAACACTATGTATAAATATAGAGATGTATTTATACTTCCATTTTTCGAATTTGACAAGCAAGTCCTAAACCCAGTTTAAATACCATTTTGTAATGCAGAGTTTCTCCGGAAATGACATCAACTTTTGAGTTCCAAATGAAATACCCTGTAGATCATTAAATTTTGTGAATCTAGATAATTTGCTGAATGCAATAATACCCCTTTAGACTTAGTCTAGGTCCTCGCGGGTTGTCGCGCAAGTTGTTATGAAAAAAAAACAAATTTCGGCATTTCGATAAACTGTTAATGTGTTACTGAATTCATAGTTGAATATCGGATTGATAAAACTTGATTTCATCTTAATTTCCAATTTTCATTGATTCTATTCGAAAATCCATGGAATGATACTCTGAATATAGCACAAATAGTGCGTGAATTTAGTCATTTCGACTTCTATAATATTTCATATTCAGTTCAGTTGCCGTTCGGTCAGCCAGACCTCTCTAGCCGATTTTCTGCTTTTGTCACGATCTGCACCTACAAAAATGTTGCTGTGCGCAACGGCTAACCCGTTCCAACATAAAATGGATAAGCTGTACTGCTGTTTGTATAGTTAATATCAGTTCTTCACAACTTCAATATCTGCATCTGTAAGTCAGCAAAAACTTTTTAAAGAAATTCATGGAATCTTTACTCGTCAGTAATAATCCAATCATCGGAAAGAAATGTCTCATCTGTTAACGTTTGCAACACCAAAGATAGTTCAATTAGTTTCAAATTTCAGGTAATCAGACCACTCCTATGAAAACACTTCACGATGCGAAACATACGTTCATGACTTTGTATGAGGAAAAAACTGGGAATGTGTGGCAAATGAGGCATCACTTCGTCAAAGTACCCGGCAAGATGTATCCCATCGACGTCGATTACGGGGAAGAAGAATCTCAAAAATTGGATATTGTCGCCACTGAATCGAAATTGGCGCAGCCGGTTCAGGACTTAATCAGGATGATATTTGACGTTAACTCTATGAAAAAACTCATGTTGGAATTCGATTTGGACACTGAAAAAATGCCTTTAGGTGAGACTTGTTCGGTTTGGGTATTTTCGTTTGACCAGCTGACGAACCTCAACCCTCAGAAGTCGAAACTTCTGCTAGAAATGGATTAACGAGGCCTTATATTTTAACGTGTGAATGTTGGAATATTACAAATGAGTTATATCAAAATGAATGCCAGACCCTCAAGGTTTCACATTACTCCCTTTCTGTTATCTGTAAATAAATCCCATCTACACGTCGGGCTTGTCCCAGATCATTTATTTGCTACAGTTTGGTATTTCATCATTTTGATTGGTGTTAAATATACTGATATATTTCAATCATTGCTTAGTTATTACTATTTGTTTTCATTTGTGAATAAAACAATAAAACATACAAAATTACATGTATATATAACATTGAATGAAGAGAGCTACTTCAGTGTGACATGTAAAAACTCCTGCGGATTATAATAATATTTGTCGATGGAAATGAATTTAGGATTTTTACAAAATATAGTATTTTGTGTGAAAGAACATTATTCGCAGACTATTTGTTTGAATACATGCATTTCTAGTTTTGGTTTTATTTCAGGTAAACTGAGTAAATCTCAAATACAGAAAGCATTCGGAGTATTAAATGAGCTACTGAAACTTATTGATCAAAAAGCTGATCACCCTCGATTTATAGATGCCTCTAACAGATTCTATACTTACATTCCACATTCTTTCGGTATAGACGATCCTCCAATTTTGACTGATGCAGAAGTGATAAAGGTTAGTTTTTATTTTCAGTTTCAGATCATCACACAAGCGATAGCTGTTGATCTGACGCTCTGAAAGTTTTTGTTATTGGTGCACAGACAAATTTGTTATTCGAGAGCTTGTGTTTATTGGATCTGAATACTTCTAACAGTTTCGGGTCAAAAAATTTCGTCTCGTCAGCACATATCCTAATAATTCTGGATACAAGATATCAAAGCGTATTTTTTTCAGCAAAAACTCGAAATGCTCGACAGTTTGATGGAATTAGAAATAGCTTACAACTTGATGAAGTCCTCTGGCGACGAACACACCGTCGACAGCTACTACAACCAGTTGAACGCCGAAATAGGCGTACTGGATCAGAAATCTGAGGAGTTCGCCATCATTAAGGAATACGTCAAAAACACGCACGCCGCCACTCACAACAACTACGAACTCGAAGTGGAGGAAGTGTACACGGTGATGCGCCAAGGAGAGGACAAGAGGTTAGTACTGCAACTGAAGAAAGTTGCATGTATTTATGCCATTTTTTTAAGTTGCATTAATCATTTTTGATGCGAGAAATTGCAGCGACTTAGTTATTTTGATAGTAAACTTGTTGACGCAAACTACATATATACGGTGGCATAATTGTGAAGAATGGTATCTTTTCAATTATTTTTCGAAACTGAAGGAATCAAGAAAAGTGGTAAGATGACTATATTACAATCACAAAAATTAAAAAGGAATGAAATCATATGTTAGTTATGATAATGAAGGCGTTTTGCAACATTCGTGCTATTTTCAAATATTAGCGAAGAAAACTGACATTTTTTTTTTGTGATGTTTTTCCTGATGCCTCAAAAGTTGTATAACATTTTGAGACTGCTAATTTCATACCAAAGTTGTTTTGTCGAAATGTTATCTTCGCCGACACCAAACCAATTAATCACTTCTCCTACAACTTGCCCTTGATTCCACATCCTAACGATTTGCATTTTCAATATGTGAAGAAAAAAGTACCATGTGCGATTCGGAAAATTATTATTTTTTGTGTGGCTCGTATACTTTGCTTAAAATATACGTACCATTTCTTGGTTTCGAATAGGTTCAAGCCTTTCCGCAAGCTGCACAACCACAAACTGTTGTGGCACGGTTCTCGAGTCACGAATTTCGCCGGAATCATATCTCAAGGTTTGAGAATAGCACCGCCCGAAGCTCCGGTTACCGGTTACATGTTCGGCAAAGGTATCTACTTTGCCGACATGGTGTCCAAATCGGCCAACTATTGCTGCACCAGCACCGGAAGTCCCAAGGGATTGTTGTTGCTCTGTGATGTTGCTTTAGGAAACGTGAGTATTGATTTTACAGTAAGTTTTCAATTTGTGATGATGTTTCATGACCCAAAGGGTTTTTGAACTTCAGCATGTAAATTTGCTCTTTTCTCAACAAAATACAAATTGGATAGGAATAGTTTTAAAAGATTTGGGTTCAATGTCAAATCTTTTCGGGAAAATAAAAGGTTTGACATTGAATCCGAATGATATGCTGGTGAGCTTCGAGGTGGTATCCCTATTCACGAATGTTCCGATAAATGAAACTCTGATCTTGATTGGCACTTTCATTCCTCCAGACATAACCGTCCTGTTTAGGCCCTGTCTGACTTCAACTTATTTCCAGTGGGATGGAAAGTTTTATGAAGAGAAAGAAGGGGTTGCTATGGGGGGTCGCCTGAGTCTTGTAGTGGCAAACTTCTTCATGGAACACTTTGAAAAACAAGTTCTAAAACGTTGGCCGGTTCATCCCTCCTGTTGGTTACAATATGTTGATGACACTTTTGTGATTTGGGGTCACGGAGAAGAGGAACTGAAGACACTTCAAGATCACCTGAATTCCTAAAATCCAAATAATCAACGATGGAGACTGAGAAGCATGGGAAAACAGCTTTTTTGGACGTATAGGTAAAAGACGGAAAAATGGAAAACTAGGGCATAGGGTATATAGATCGATACCTTAACCGAGACTTGCGACCCAGGCAGGGACGTTCAATGAATGGCCCCGAACCAGCCGTTAATGGACGGACTTTCCAGCCCTATATTAACAGTTTGACGGTGTGCATTAGAAGACTGCTGGAAAAACATGGGGTGAGAGCAAGACCCTCGAGGTCCATTATCCACTCCGGGCGTGTATCGAGTACCGTGTAGTTGTGGTTCTGTCTATATCGGAACCACAAAAAGGAGCATAAAAACGCGGTAAACCGAGCACAAAAGAAGTTGTCGATATGGCCAAACCCGAAAATCGGCGGAGGCCGAACACGCTCTGTTGGAAGGTCATGATATTGACTTCGACTGAACGCAAATGCTGGACACAACTATGAGCTATTACCCTAGGCTCTATAGGGAGGCCATAGAAATTCAACCGCAGAAAAAAGAGCCTAAACATCCAGAGAACATGGATGCCAGCTGTTCAAAATACACGGATCCTCCCAATGAGAGAAAAAAACGGTTTCGGGAAATCAATTAGAGTTAATGGACAGTCCGATTCTAGGTCCTGTAAATAGACGCATCTGAACCACATGCCTGAATGTCTGAACCTGCGGACCACAGCTCAGATGCCCGGAAACTTCATATAAGAAAGTTGTTTTATCCATACCTCCGCAGCCGTTTGACAAATCCTACTAACCTCAGGAGTTATTTTATCCCCATTCATATAATCTTCCCAATGTTTCCAAAACCTCTGCGTACGTTGATATCAAAACATGCTTAAAATTCGAAAAGAGAAATTTCTACACTTAGATAGGTACTAAATCGAACTTTTCCAATTAGCTTTTTGTGCATGGATGCAAAGGCATCCTGTATAACGATAAATAACTGAATGTGTGAGAAAATTTATGAACCGTCAAGTTGTACCTTGATTTCTCTCACCATATACTGGGGAGGTGTGCTCACTTTATACATCATAGAAATAATTTCCTACTGCCATTTTCTGTCCTTCGGGCGTATTAGCTGTTTTTTTTTAAGACGACGTCTACTCTTTCCTGGAATTGATGGCATGGGTTCATTTCTTTACACTCAGAGATATATCAAGTGCATACAAATCCAATTCAAAAACGTAATAACAGCACTTTAAATAACTCGAATCTGACAGCGAAACTAACTTTTCTCATTACTCTTGCAAAAATTTCTTTGAATTTTTCTCCAAATAATTTTATTTCAACACATAAAAGGCTACACCCATCAGACTATCCATTTATTAAAGAAATGACAGACATCACCTTAGGACCATTGCGGATACCAGCTATCAAAACTTCGTTTCAGTTAAGAAAATTTTCTAGACAATGCAAGTCCGAACTAATACCACTCAATACGTACAACGTATTCGGGTATTTTTCATTAATTTCTCATTTAGTTGTGAATAATTCAAACTATCTGTAAGCAATCTGATACTAGTACATTACAGGATTGTAACTTCATAGTTCTACACTGCATGATTAATAATTATTCATCTTAATTTTGTATATTGTACCAATGTAAAAATCCAAAATCCACAAACCTCTCAAATCCATACATTCCATGTTTTTCTTAGATGTACGAGAGAAAGCGGGCTGAGATGATTCAAAAACTACCGAAAGGAAAGCACAGCTGTAAAGGTGTTGGTATGACGCATCCAGATCCTTCCGTGGTGAAAACAATCGATGGAGCTGAGGTACCTTTAGGCAAAGGAGTCGCCAATCCGGATTCGTCTGGAGCCGAGTTGATGTATAACGAGTATCCTTTTACTTGAAAATGATATTCTCTGTTTATGTTTGAATTGAGAATAATACTTCTTCATTCAATAACACCAGCCAAACATTAACAAATTCAAGCTCACTATACTCATGTTTATGTTCCGTTACGGATGTAGTTATTTACAGAATATGACTCTGGGATGTACAGAATTTTCTGCGATTGTGTACCACTACCACTTCAAACCAAAGTTTAGACGGCATAACTTAGTGGTGGAAATATCGTTGAGAAAGAGTACTACACATCTGGAAACGTTTTCATGCATTGAAAAAAAATTATTCTAGAGTGAAATTTTTTACCTGATATGTATATAACAAGAAATAACTGAAACAATACCCACTCTTATATCACTTATTGAAATGGTTCAAGTACCCGAATTGCCTGCCTTATTACCAACATATGTTTCCGAATAGTTTGTGGAAAAGCCATATTGCATTACATTTTTACTTGAATCACGACTTTCCAGATATTAATAATAATAATTGTCTTTATTTTTCACATCAAAAGAGAAAAGGGCGGAGTTCAGTTCATTTGGTGATAAAATCTCCTCTGAGACTGTTCGGAAGTATCTGTTAATGATATTGGCAGAAAGGCAGTAAAATTCGTTTCGGATTTTTGAATCATTTTTACGAGTTGAATGGAGGAAACATTTTTTAAATTATTTTATATATATATATATATATATATATATATAATACCTGATAACAAAGTTTTCATTTTTTCATTCATCCTTTTTGATAGTTTCCGGATTTCCCAAAATGCTTCAAAATTCTTTTGATAAGCCTCGCGAGTTTATTCGACTAGTTCTACGAATGTGCACATTTTCAGTTGAGAATCTGCTCTTTCTCGCAGTATTTTTTTGTTCCAAATCTCAGTTTCATTCTGAAATTTTAAGCAACAATTTCCAACCTCCAATCGAGTTTTTTTCGAAATGAAGCCGTAAATAACTCTCTAGTATTACCATGTTATTAAGAAACACCCAATTTTTCACTTTCAACCGTTTTTCGGTTCATGCTCGACTTTGTTCTAAGAAAAATTGTTCCTGCTAGAGGAAACTTTTGTTTAGCGAAAAAGTGTCGCGGTTTGAAACCTGTCGATCGTGAGAATCGTAGGTACAGAATATTGTTAGTTTTTTGTTGAAAAAATTGTTTTTTCCTTAACTTTTTTTCAGATATATTGTATACGACGTAGCCCAGGTTAATGTGAAGTATCTCGTACGGATGAATTTCAAATACAAATTTGGCTACTGAGATAAGTCCAGCTTTGATAACTGTTTGTTTTTTTTTGTTATAACTTGTTAGTATATTTACCATAAACGTTTTTTATGTGAATCACAGTTCAAGTTTGTTCCTTTATGTATTTGAATATGTACTTTAATTTATTAGTATGCTTTACAACATTTCAGAAATGACATTTGTTTCTTGCAGTAGTGTTTTTGACTCTATACAAACTATTAAACTGATATTTCACACGAATTCAGAAAATATCGATTTTTTGATTGGTGTTCAACTACATCACCAACTGTGGAACATCACCTTTTAATTAGAGTGATTGGTTACGTCATAGAAATGAACATAGGCTACAGCTACAGTTTACCATGAACTACCTATATATCAATAAATGACAGCTATTTCCGAATAAATCCATACATTCATATATCTTGTATTATTTATTTTCTCTGGCTAATGACAAATACAATTCGTTTTTATAGATAAGTACAGCTGATCCATTCTGACAATAGCTTAGCTCCTACATCGGCTCGAACACAGCTCTTTTTAACGAAAACTTTCCTATTTCGAACCATCAACAATCGCCGAGATCCTTTATTGAATATATTTAGGGGGGTCAAATTTTTTTGCTCGAATGAGATTCAGAACTGAACCTCCCTCACTTTCTCAGCCACCACCACAAATTCAAATGGCAACACGAATTTTGATATCCTTTAAAAGGTCTCGATATGATGTTTTTTAGACTGAGTATTTCAGTTCTAAACCACATTTCTTTGATAATGACATACAGCTGTTTTCGAAATTACTATCTGAAACAACTTACCCCACATACCCTTAAACTTTCGCAAAAAATACACGAAATGTTAATATCGTTCGAAGCTCTCCGTAGGTAGAACTATTCTGCTATAATGTCAAATTGTATTTGATGACAGTCATTATAAAATACTATATCATGTAAATCAAAGAATGAAGAAGGATGAATAAAGATAATGAAAATATCTGGACGGACACCATTTCTTCAAAGAGCGACTATAGAGACCTGATGGATTGATGCTGTTTCTTCTTCTATTTCTTTATTTAACGTCGGCCTATTTCCGCTACCAAGGCCAATCACCGACGCCGGTGAGCACACTTCCCCCAACCGGAAATTTTGCCGAACCCTCTGGTATTCCAACCAGAGGTAGGGATCTTTAACGAGCCCAACATCCATGGACTCGGGACCGACGGCTTTACGTCCCCTCCGAAGGACGGCATATTGTCAATATATCTTGTGCTCATTGATGTATTGTCTGCGAGCTATGATATGCTATTTCGCTGCAGCTGTACGGGCTTTCGACACGGTATTTCCCTGCATGGTCACCCATCCAAGTACCGCGCTCGGCGTTGTTTAACTTCAGATATCGAATGACTGTCAGTCCACCTGAAGAGCTGGGCCATGCCCTATTAATGCTGTTTAGGTTAATGGAATCATAAGGGGTTCCGACCGATGGACTGGAATTGAGAGAGGTCATTCGCTACCATGCGTTTTAGACCTCGTTAGAACGATGTCGGCCATCTACTGATGCCATTATCATGGAGTTATTTTCTCGAATTTCCTGCAAACAGGTAAAGTGGAGGATCCAAGATCAGTTTCAGGGGGGGAAGAATGCTAATATGAAACCACAAAAAAGTTGTTTTTTATCTGAAAATAAATTATATGAAAGAATATCTTTATATCACAAAATAAATTAGAATTTGGTTTTAGCTGATCACACTATTTCCCTATTGGAATCGGTAAACCTAATGTTGGTTGAATTTTTCATCTTTTGCTTATTCGGGAAAATATTGAAAATATATATTCTCAAATCGTGAATATCAATGACCGTTTACAAGATATTCCCAGTAAAATTTGGAGCTTTTGTTTTCTGGCTCTATCGCCTATATTTCAAATGTGAAAATAAATCACAGACACTTTTAGTACTGTTTCATGTTTGTTACTATCTGGTATGAACCAATTTTTGATGCGACATTCATTTTTTCCTCAAATACTCGCCTGTATTTATAATGTACTGAGCCATGTATGTAGGAGTATATATAATCAAATGCTAAAAATTTACTGAAATAAGAGCATTCTCTGATTTACTGCGACTTTGACCCTGAATAAAACACAAAATACCGAAATTTTCTCAAAGACATTTTTCTAAAAAAAACACCCCTGGCTTAATAGATAAAAAATTTATCGAATTTATTATATCATATAAGATTAAAAAACACTCTGTCCTATCATATCACACACAAGCAAAAGTTTCAACACTGGCGGTTCGTGATCCATCCCCTTCTGTTTATTCATCTATTGATGTCTTATATATTGGACGACAGACAATTTATCACACAGGAATCATTTTGTTTGATGGATAACCGAATACAATAAAGAAATATGGATAACTCCGTTTCAAACTCAACTCAAAAAAACATTCAATAAAATAGATGTGGAAATTTTTCATTTATTTTATGTTATTACCATTATTATTTCATTTTCTATAATAAAAGAGTCTGATTTCATTGTCGTTTTCCCTTCGATGTATGATCTTCTTAGAGTTGATTTTTTCCCTTCTAAAAACTTTGTGAGTTCCTTGGGAAATACACGTTATTTTTCTTGTACCTGGATAAACTATATTATTATTATGTATTTAAGCTTGTGTACTTTTTACGTTTCTCTTATCATTCAAATTATCTATAAATTTTTCGTATGATGAATGCTACAAGTTGTCTTTTTTCGTTACTTCAAATCCCAAAAAATATTTCGTTAATTTTTGATTGAAGGAACTTCATGTTATTGAAACATATAGAATTGTTTATTTTTCATGCAAACCACAACCAGCGAGACCGATAAGTTGTCTGGAGGGGGATAGGGCACTGATTTATATGATATTTGGAAGTTCATTCAAGAAATTAAAGAAGGTTCAGTTTTACCGCACTACAATAATAGGAAATTTCGAAACACTTCTTGTATGAAATAATCGAAGAAAACGAAAGCTCCATCCTAAAAAGTTCTCGTCAATCGTGGACGAGTGTTCGAGAGCATAAAAGATTTATGTCAAGAGCTTTTCGAACTCTTCATCGTTATTGAGGTCTAGGTTATCGAGGGACGTTTAATACGTTACGTCGGTTAAGCCAAAGTATTTTTTGAGGGCCGTCGACATTCCCTTCATCAGCATTTTAATAAAATCAATTACTTAGAATTTGTGTTTAGTCGAAAATCGAACTGGATATTCTGCCCTTTGAACAATGTAATAAGATATAACATTATATTAATTCATGAATAAACATGAAACATTTCTATAACCATATAGAAATATTACGCTATAAGGTAGACACGATTAAATTTCCACAAAATTTATTGTCTTCGCGACATGTTTCGGTACACTGTACCTTTATCAAGCGAATGTATTTAAACACTAAATTATTCTTCGCTAAAAGTTCCTTAAATATATCAGGGCCTACTCTAATTATCTATGATTCCTAGAATAATACCACTGACAATGATGATGATTCCTAACTGATGCTGATAACTGATACTGATTCCTAATAATAATTATGATATCGGACCGTAGTTACTACTTATTGATTGAATAAGTTCAACAAAGGGGAACTATTGAGATCCAATTGATCATTTAGCAAACAATTTGAATTTTTTAATTTATTGATTTCCAAAAATCAATAAATTAAAAAATTCAAATTGTTTGCTAAATGATCAATTGGATCTCAATAGTTCCCCTTTGTTGAACTTATTCAATCAATAAGTAGTAACTACGGTCCGATATCATAATTATTATTAGGTGCTATTTATGGGCTATATTAGTTATTAATATGAACAACTATTGTTTCTGAATGCTTTATTACTGGTTCCAATCGACAAAAGACACCGACATACATACATTCTTATCAGCGGTACAAAGGATAGAAGAAAAAGTAACAATCAAAAAAAACTACATAAAAACTAGAGAGAGAGAACATATTTTGGATTCACGTTACAGGAAGATACATAGCATTCTCCCACCTCTAAAACAAAGTAAATTAGCAATCACTGATCGAAACGTTTTTTTTTTTTACCCCAAAAAAAACCTTTTACTATACAATTACTAAACCTATCACTGTAACATAATAAATCTCACATCACTCATAAGTTAATCTATCAGGTGGTTTAACAACACGTTTCGGCCTCTCAAATATCTTTTCACTACTACCCTCTAAACTTAGGTTATCAGAATTTGAAATATTTCCATCAATATTTGATTTGTCAAAAGTCGAACAGCTGCTTTCAGAATATTCAGTATTTTCTTCAATTTGTTCTGCATTTTTACAATCGTCAGAAATAGGTAATCGAGAAACAATGTTTGTTTTCAATATTTGGTTTGTATGTCGTTTCCAGAAGCGATTGATATCGGGAACGAAAACTATGTAGGTACATTTTCCCAAAATTTTCGTTACAATCGCAGGAATCCAAGTTACTTTATTTGCCGTACGATAGTCTTTAACAAGAACTTTTTCATTGAGGATGAATGTTGGTCTTTCCTTCCCGCCAAATTGTTCAATTTGCCGTTGTTGCTGCTTTTCTACCCTTTGTCTAATTTCATGTAAGGGTGGTTTCAATAAATCGAATTTCGTTCGTATATCGCGACCAAACATTAAAATAGACGGTGATACACCCGTTGTTGAATGAATAGAGGTTCTGTAGTCAAACAAAAAATCATTTAGGGTTGCCGAAATATCAATATTTTTATTGGTACCCAGCGCGTTTTGTAAGGATTTTTTAACAGTCTTTACCGTTACTTCTGCGGCACCATTTGACTGTGGATTGAATGGAGAAGACGTTATGTGCGTTATATTATATTTTTTTAAGAATATTTGAAATTCACTGCTTGTAAAATTTTTTGCATTATCAGACATCACATATTTGGGTATACCAAATCGTGAAAATGCCGAATGAAGTGCTTTAATTGTAAAACTTGAAGACATTGTTTGAGTGGGAAAAACTTCGATCCACTTCGAATGTGCATCGAATAAAATCAAAAAATAGTTATTGAGGAATGGACCAAAGTAATCGATATGAACTCGATAGAAAATTTCATCAGGCCATTTCCAAGGATTTAATTTGTTTTTGACCGGACTCGATTTATTTACTGAACACTTTTCACATGAATTAGACAAAGATTCGATGTCAGCGTTTATACCAGGCCAATAGAAATGGTTCCTTGCAATGCTTTTCATTTTCATTACACCAAGATGTGATGAATGAAGCTGTGACAATATTCGCCTTTTGAGATTTTCTGGTATAACAATTCGGTGATTCCACAATAAAATATTGTTTTCTATCGATAATTCATGCCTAATTGGATAAAATTGTTTGATTTTTGCAGTGTTTTTTGAGCTTTTTGGCCAACCATATCTTACATATTTAATTATCTTCTGCAAAATTTCATCAAAACGTAAATGTTGCTTAACATGATCAAAATTCACTGCTGTCAATTCATACTGAGAAAAATAATTGAAATAATCGATATCAACAGATTTCCACTCACTTTGAACATCTGTTTCCATAGGTAAGCGTGAAAGAAAATCTGCTGAATTATTTTCTGATTTAATGTACTCTATTTTATAACGATAGTTCGATAATATGACTGCCCAGCGACGTAATCGGTTCGCCGAGAATTGTGGTATACCTTTCTTAGGATTGAAAATGGCCATAAGAGGTTTATTATCCGTAACTAAAATAAAATCTCTATTGTAAAGGTACTGATTGAACTTACATAAGCCGTAAATTATACTCAAGCCTTCCCTCTCTATTTGGCTGTATCCTTTTTCTGCTGAAGATAATGTACGACTTGCGTATGCTATAGGTTTTTCAACATTATTCGGTAAAATGTGACTTAGTAAACAACCAATTCCATATGGACTTGCATCAGTGGTCAATCTCAATTCGTATTCTGGATTATAGTGTGTCAAAACCGGGGCAGAAATCAACAAATCTTTGATTTTTTTGAAAGCTAAGTTACACTCGTCGTTCCAATTGAATTTGGTATCTTTTTTTAATAAACGATATAAAGGACTGAGGACTGTAGCAAGGTTAGGAATGAATTTCCCATAATAATTTATCATCCCTAATAAAGATTTTAGTTGAGTAATATTTTCTGGAATAGGTGCTTGTTTTATTGCATCGACCTTGTCTGGGGACGTATGCAATCCATCTTTATTGATGATGTAACCCAAATATTGAACTTCCAATTTATTGAAATCACATTTATCTCTACGAACTTTCAAACCGACTTCTTGTAAACGACTCAAAACCTTTTCAAGTCTGCTATTATGTTCAAAATCATTTTTACCGCATATCAGGATATCGTCCAGAAAAACAACTGATCCTTCTATATTTTGTAGCAAAGATTCCATAATCTTTTGAAATTTTGCGCATGCGCATGCTACTCCATACGGAAGTCGTTGGTACTGGAATAATCCTTTATGCGTTGAAATCGTTACCAATTCTTTCGATTTTTCATCTAAAAGAATCTGAGCGTAAGCTTGAGACAAATCTATTTTTGAGAATATTGCACCTCCCTGTAATCTCGAAAACAAATCGTCTATTCTCGGAAGTGGAAACTGGTCAATTTCAAGAACAGGATTGATTGTTATTTTGAAATCCCCGCATAGGCGGACGGAACCATCTTTTTTAATTACTGGCACAATAGGAGTTGCCCATCTTGAATAATTAACTGGTTTCAAAATTCCTATCTCTACCAATCTATCAATTTCATTGTTTACTTTATCTCTCAAACCATAAGGTAAAGGTCTTGCTCGAAAAAATTTTGGAGATGATTGCTCATCTATCAATTTCAAAGTTATTGTCTCTTTATTGAAAGTACCGAGTCCAGGAGAAAATACTGCTTCATATTTTTTTATAATATTCTCAATACTAGTGTGAGTATTTGAGTAATTGACTGAAGCAATATTTAACTTGAACATATTCATGAAATCACGTCCTAAGAGAGGTATAGCTCCATTTTTTATAACAAATATATCAATAAAATGGGACATATTATTATAAAATAATTTTGCCTGAAAAATACCTAATGGTTTCATTTCATTTCCATTATAAAAATGCAGAACTTTGTCTGTTGAGATAATTGGATAATTTTGAAAGTTGCTCAAATAAAATTGTTCTGGAACTGCTGATATACTAGCCCCAGAATCTAACTGAAAAGAATATTCTATTCCATCTATAACAACCTTGACAAAAAAGGGTTTACTATTCACATGGCATGAAAAAATTGTAAAACATTCTTCATCATTTGTTTCTAAAAAATTTTGAAAATTTTTCTTTTTATTGGGACAGACCGGTGCTAAATGACCCTTATTTTTACATAAATTACATGAATAATTACGATAACGACATCGGTTGGTAGGATGATTACTCCTGCCACACACAGAGCATTTCTTACTCACACTAGCACCATCACTTGTAGAAGGTCGATTCTGGAACGATTGAGCTGGATGAATATTGTGACGTTTCTTCCGTTCCTGAGAAACGTGATGAATGGTTGGCTCGATTTTCACTGCCGGCTCCTCCAATGATGTGTTCTGCCTAGCCGCCATTTTGGATGAAGCTATGCGAATGACATCCGAGAATTTGCAGTCTAGATTTTCTTCGAAAAGTCGATCCTGAATTGCACCTTTCTCGAACCCGATAATAAATCGGTCTCTCAAAATTGTATCCAACTCCGTCGATACAAATTGACAACTCGACGCCAGATTTCGTACCCTTGCAGCCCATTCGGCTGAACTTTCATGAGCAGATTTTACCGCATTGTAAAATTTATATCTATAGGCAAAAACCGACTCACTATCTTTGAAATGGTCGTTGAATAGTTTTACCAGATCTGCATACTCCTTGTCTTCAGGCTTGTTGGGCAATGAGAGATTATAAATTAGCTTATAACCTTCTTCGCTGAGTGCATTCAATAAAATGGCACGTTTTTTTGCACTATCAGTCACTCCATTTGCAATGAAATAATTGTCCAGTCGTTTATTGAAAATGGTCCAATCACTATTTTGAGGATTGAATTCTCTTATATGTCCTAGATTCGACATTTCAGGACGCTGCTACAGTAATCACTTGTGACTTTTACCTCGTCGCCAATGCTATTTATGGGCTATATTAGTTATTAATATGAACAACTATTGTTTCTGAATGCTTTATTACTGGTTCCAATCGACAAAAGACACCGACATACATACATTCTTATCAGCGGTACAAAGGATAGAAGAAAAAGTAACAATCAAAAAAAACTACATAAAAACTAGAGAGAGAGAACATATTTTGGATTCACGTTACAGGAAGATACATAGCATTAGGAATCAGTTATCAGCATCAGTTAGGAATCATCATCATTGTCAGTGGTATTATTCTAGGAATCATAGATAATTAGAGTAGGCCCTGATATATTTAAGGAACTTTTAGCGAAGAATAATTTAGTGTTTAAATACATTCGCTTGATAAAGGTACAGTGTACCGAAACATGTCGCGAAGACAATAAATTTTGTGGAAATTTAATCGTGTCTACCTTATAGTGTAATAACTATGGATTTCCATCAAGTAAAGGCCACCTCAGTCCAAAATATAGAAATATAATGAAAGGTATATATGCAGAGGTTGAGAGAAAGTAATTCTGAACCTGAATTCATTGAATAAAAAATACGATACGTACTCACCTAATAAATTAGTCAGTCAATTTTGCTTTTTATAACATTGCAGTTATGTATCGGTGCAAATACACTTATTTGCCCTAAAGACAGATAATATAAGAATTTAAAGCTTTTTATTTCCAGGAAAGAGAAAACCTCTTAAATGGATTCCATGATACTTAATTTGTATTTATTGTGATTTACCAGAATTCTATGATTAGAAGAAGAATTTGTTAGTTGGCCAATCTGCCTCAAGATGTAAATCGAATGATAAATACATTTTTCTTGCGATAACAGAGTGTTAATTAACTAATACCTATTGTAGGAGAGCACACGATGCTAAATTGGGATTTACTCGAGCGCCCTAGAGAACTATTGGGTTGCGAAGCTTAGATGATAAAAAAAAAATTATATAATGTATACATTTTCATCGGTGGGGAAAGCGGCTATAGATTTTCAAACATGTAAAAAAAATATTGCATGGATATACTCGAGCGCGTCAGATATTGATATCATCTGTGTCCTACATATTTAAAAAAATGTACATATGTTAATCTTATTGTTTCCATGATGGGGGTGGTCGTACGTAAGGGCAGAAAATGAAAAAAAAAAATCTCGATTTCGTCAGATTTTGAGTAAACCTAAAAAAAGGCTTATTTAATGATCTGACGGTTTGGATGTGACAAACTCGCGGCCGTTATTAGAATGTGAAAAAATAATCGCCATTTTGAAATACACAAGTGCGTCAGATTAAGATAAATATGGTTCATCTTTACGCCCTAGACGTTGCAGTCTCATAATCTGACGATTATCGAGAGGGATTCGCCTACTCTCTATCAATTTTATTTTTTCAAATTATCAAACTCAATTGAAAAGCTCAGGAAAAAGCATGAAAAAAAATGTATGCTATTACTAGCAGAATACTTGTATTCATAAGAAAATAATTATAAGCAATTACATTATTTCAAATTTTAAAACGATGCATATTCGTTTTCAACAATATCATGCCACGAACTAGTCTGTGTGATCAACTGTCATGGCAACAGAATCCAGAGTGGGGACGGAGTGAGAGAGCAATAGACAGAGGAAGAGTGAGAGGGAAATAGAAACGTGGAGAGGGGAATATAGGCATCACGTAGCTGCACGCATTAAACTTTATCGATGAATTTTCCCTATTTCGGCTTGTAATTCTTGAATTATTCCCTTCAAATTAAAAAAAATAGACACGCTCGAGAATGTTCTTATGGCCACTCTCGAATTGTCAGATTAGTGGAATATACACGTTTCAGGATGTAACAAACTCCCCCTTATTCCTTAATCTGACGCGCTCGAGAATTTCTGATGATCAATTTTTTTTACTTATCTGATCTTATATCCTTGAAGGGCGGCCATATTATATGTAGGGCTCATATATGGTGGAAGTACTTAATCGGGTTCAAGGTATTCCCCGGTATATTAATCTGCTGCGCTTTAGTAAGTCCCGAAATCCCCGCTTGGGCTCCCCTATTACTGGTTGCATAGCCAAAATAAAATACATTTATATGCTTTTACGAAGATTCCTATGTATAACAAAAAATGTTACAGATTCCTATACAATCCTTACTCTAAGTGAGAATCGTACAAGAAACTAGTATTTTGATATTCATCAAGTATATCGACCGAATTAATTAAAACCTCGGAATGTGTCTCTATGTGTTATTCAACATATTTTGTAGTGAAACTCAACTCAGGGTTGAATTAAATAGTATTGTCCCAATAAAAAAATTGTTGCTTACTATTGATAAGCAGTATAAAGGTTAATAAAGGCCTACATCAGCGGAGGTTGTGGAGTCATTTTCGCGAGCACTGTGTGATGTTCATCAGGTACGCCAAATTTTTAGAATCACATGTAGATATCCACACGGGAAATTCAATAACGAAGCAAAAAATCGATGGAGACATCTACATAATGGTTGTTTGGCAACAAAAGGGAACAAATGTTTTAGAAAATAAAATTTCATCGCGGAAAAGGTACAAAGACTTTGAACGCTGAGCTGAGTTAGCAAGAATTTGTAGAAACACAACTTGAAACCGTGTTTGAGACTTTGAGAAGGCAGCAATTGTCTAGATCTTCATCATTCGAACTTGGATGTGTCCTTGCCAGAGAGATTATATGGCTGGATAATTTTTAGTGGTTTTTTGCATTGTGTGCAGTAGGATCCTTCTAACATGATATAGGGGATAGGTCTGAGAAGGTCAATTCGAAATCAACATACAAACTAGAATAAAAAGGTAGTACGTTAGTGACAATGATATAATTTATATGATTTGACATTATTGTTAACTTATGAAATGATAACATCCATTTCGATTTATTTTTGAATACATTGTACTTTTTTATTGGATTTGTATTGCCTAATCTGTTGTATATTGTGATGAATTTGGAAACCGTCATCAGAAGGGCAATATTCTCAAAAATCCAGATTACTACATGATTACTTCGCTCGCAGAGTCACTCACTACCTGAATCACGGACTCAATACTTCAACCATTTCATTGTTTGTCTTCACTGTTTATAATGTTCTGACTTGATGTCAAAGGAAAATTTTCCTTAATCATAATCTACATAAACATCAACCAATATTATTAATCCTTCCTCCTTAAGATTTTCTCTGAATATTACAGAGTTTCCTTATCTCTAGGAACAAGGATATGAAAAAAAAAGGTACGCATTTTGTGCATGCCTTAATGATAGATCTTGGCAAAGGGTATCCTCGGTTAAGATAGTCGAAGTGTCCTTAATCACGAAATTTCGATTTGACCTGCGAATGATGTTTCCCAGGTCTGAAAAACATTCATCATAATTTTTTTTCTCTCTTTCCCTCTCTTATTCCCTCTGAAGGTGAAGAAATGATCTTTCTTGCGTTCCATTTTTTCTCGATATATTTCACAAATAATGCCTTTTTCCCAAGTGCCACCACTGATAATGAAATGACCGTTACTGTAATTGTCATCTGGGACACCTGGGTTTCCTGCCATTTTTTCGATATTTGAAATTGAAAAAGAATCTTGAAGGCGTTTATGGGGGGCCCGGGGATCAACATTTTTATTCCGAAGACTACACTGTCTTCTACGTATGTGAATATTTTTCGAGACCAATATTTCAAGAAAAAAAAAATAAAACGTGAAAAAGCTTATTTTTTCACCCTCATAAGGGAGAAGAGAGATAATTGAAAAAAATATGGTGAATGTTTTTCAGACCTGAGTAACATAATTCGCAGGTCAAATCTAAATTTTGTGATTGAGGGTATTTCGACTATCTTAACCGATGATACACCCTTTTGGTATCGCATACATTTTAATTCTTCATCAACGTCGTTGTACCCTTTAGTAATTAGTCGATGTTTGCGCGTGTTGGATGCGCCCCACGTGGCCGGAGATTTGCATTTCAAGAGCAAATCACTTGGGATTTATTCTGAGCCGGGTAGAAATTCGCATTCTTGGTCTGGAACCGCAGTCGATTCGGTTTATTGCTTGGTGAAGAGTTCTATCTGGAGATTATCTAATACCTACGGTATGTGTACTCAGTTTCTTAATCTTATTCAGTATCGGTGATAGAAGTGATTGGAATTTTTGATGAGGTTTGTTTGGTGAGATTATTGGGATTTTCGTTCAGATTTGAACGAAAAAATATATAAAAAGACTTCCAGTGCGCGTTTTTGAGTAATTAGTAATAAGACGTTTTTCTACATAAACACGAGGTCGAAATATGCACTTTCTCTAAGGTATGATTAGCGAATTACAAAAACTGTGATTATTTTTGTAATAGCCTGAAGGCTAGTGAATGGTAACTTATTTTTTGATAGCCTTTTTTCATTTTTTGTGTGGCATATGACCTCAAAATTTGCCAAAATCTAATTGTCTCTATTCATATATTCTTAGAACTGTTGAAACCAACAAAACTACGGAAAAAATATAAAAGGAATATGACTGTCAGAAACTGTTCTGGAATTGTATTGCTGTAAACATAATGTGTTAATGTACCACTAGGACAATTTTTGGGTATATTCCATACAAATGGTGGATTGCCAAAATTGTTCAGTTCTTAAGATGAAACTCCTTGTCCAGTCAAAACGGTTTCATATCAATCAATTATACGAGGAGATTGAATCGTTTCGTGTGAAAGTTTAAACTTTTTGTAGACCAAAATGTGGTTAGGAGCTGATATATCAGTTTTTTCTTCTGAAGATGTTAATTTTATTAGAGAAACACGCGTCGAGTGCGATAAATAATATAAGTTTGGTATCAGCTTTCTTCTCCTGAAAATACTAACCTTCTCAGCTAAACGCGCATCGAGTGCAAATAATATCAGTTTGGTGTTAGGGCAATTGATATCTACAAAAAGTTTGAACAACAATTGAAAAAAAATTAAGGAAGAGAACATGGCTTTGGCTTAACTATGTCTAGCTCATCACTGAAACTTCTTTTTCTTGGGGTTGATCTGCTATAATTGGAGGGGAAGAGAGAACATTGAGCCATTTCAATTTCTTTTCCACTAACCTGAAGCATTTATGGCCCGGGCAATGTTCGATGCATATTTTCAGTTGAAGTATAATGTAAGCAATCCGTGAAAATTATCATTTTAGTTTTTTCATGAACTGCTGATAACCTTTGAGATAGCCTGTCCTATTAAGCTGTGTGGTTTAATAAAAGTCTCCTCTAGAAGGGGCCGCAAGGTCCTGAAAGTCGTGACCCTATTTCCCTTCTGTTGGCTGTTTAAAAAACTCGATTGAAGTACTTTGCCAGAAAATAGCTGTTCTGTCGATTTTTCGAGTATCAACTCTTTCGACGGAAATCGACAGGAAGAAAATTGAACACAATCAAAATATATGCAGATTACTTATCGTAAAATCATAGGTATGCAGTGGATTGTCCTTATCTAGATCAAACTTCTGTTTGGCTGATTGTTTCAATATGTCCTAAAAGATTTTCCTTTATTTCAAACTCAAAGACATATCTATAATAATGCCTGTGTGGATATTTATTTTGATTGTAAAAGTCGTAAAATAAATATATATTTCTTTTACGTATAAAACAAGAGATGATCTCGATACCAATTGAAATATCGGATACGTAGAAATTATAATGCAGTGGAGTTAGAATTGTGGTGAGCGCTCGGCTCGAAATTGAAAAGTCCTTGCATGGTTTCGGATTTACAAAAAGGTTTTTTTCTTCAGAATTTGTCTATCGCTTTACGTAGTATATCCTCAAGAATAGTACATAAATTTGCCCATTCCACTCGTCAAGAGTGTGATATAAGGATTCGAATATTTCGAATGCCAAGCCCGCTAAAATTTCAGCCTTTGTATTTGAGCCAACCTGTATGCCAAAAGCGTGGTATAATGTCCCATCGATCGATTATTGTGGGTTTCAAACCAAACTGATATACAGGGCAAGAAGATATACATCAAGAATTTGATTTTTCTAGCATATTCAATGGGACACTGAAATAGTTAACTCTAGAGACTCTATATCCCTGAACTTTTACGAAATTGAGATGTACAATGACAAAATGGTTAAGGCTTTCGCGGCCGGTGAGGTTTTCAGTATCACTACTTTGGTCCGGGTTTGAAGGCCGTCGTTTTTTGGAATTTCTTCCTGAAGTTTCGCTGGCGCGAGTGGCTAGCTTCTTCAGAGGCTCATACATCTTGGGTCATCGGAGTCTAACTCAAGATGAATGAGCCTCTGAAGAAGCTAGCCACTTGTGCCAGCGAAACTTTAGGAAGAAATTCCAAAAAACGGCGGCATTCAAACCCGAACCAAAGTAGTGATACTGAGATGAACAATTTTGTTGATGTTTCTCCTCCATTTTCTGATCCATTCCCAGAGAAGAATGTGACTAGGACTGCCTACTCTCAAGCGACTGATTGATACAAGCATAACAGACTTCATTCTTATAAGCATAACAGACTTCATTCTTATTATTACTTTTTGTAGATGATATCGTAAGCGACTGATGGAATCAAGCACAACAGACTTTATTCTTATTATTATTTTTTGTAGATGATATCGGAAAACCTTCTGATATTGTTATTTCCTTTCTCGGAATTCATGGTATTTTTAGCTTTCTCGAAAGCGAGCTGTTAATCTTACAACATCATTCGAATGGAAAAATAATGCACAAATCAGAAGGAAGTACGAGTGAAACAGGAAATTGATGAGTTCCCTCTGATTCCTTCTGTTTCAGTACGGTAAAATTGTTTTGGTAATCAAACATTTCTGAGTAGACAACTGAATGAATCTTTATTCAATCGATTCAATGGGTTGTTTCTGCCTAGACACCACTGAACGACGATTATGGCCCGGAAATGATGTGTTTAATGAACATATAATGAGCTTCGCAATCGAGAAACGTTATGCTTTTCGCAGGAAAAATCAGAAACTGCAAAAAAATATATCCGATATTTTTCAAAGTGACTTTGTAAATATATGATATAGATATTTTCTCTTACGAATTTGTTTCTCATGAAATTCTGTATGAGATAGAATCAGTACCGGAATAGAAAACTGATATTTTTGTTAAAAAATAAAAAGAGATGAAGAAGATGCTCATTTTGGAGTAAAAATATAGATTTGGAAACCCAGGAAAAAAAATAAGAGCTTTTTGCAAATTTGTTCGATATGAAATTCTGCAAAAGATGAGATCAATGTGAAATTCCAATATTTGGTACAGTGAAAAACATGGTAATGGTTATTTAAAAGTGCTCGTTTTACGGATAGAACTGAATTCATCCAATCATATTATAGATTGTGCATGAAGAACTTGAAAGTGATACAACAATATTCAATGAGCGATTTAAATTGATCTGATAGTTTAAGCACAAGACAGTTGTTATTAGTTTATGCACAAGACAGTTGTTATTAGTTTATGGTATTATTTTAGTTATTATACTATGGCCAGTCTAAATATCTATTATATAATTTTTTTTTCTGTGTTGATGCTAAGGTCGAACTTATGCCTTATGAACCATCATCGAAATTTGCTGTTATTTCCATTATGTTATCATGAACAAGTTTTTAGTGATTTGATAAAATTAAAGAAATGGTGGAGTTGCAGGGAAGGATAGTTCCCACTATAATATAGCTCTATGTTCTTGTTGGCCACAATATAACTTTCACCTGCTGATTGTGGAAGCAGACAGCTACAATGGAATTCTCTTGCTACAAAATAATGCGAATGAAATAGAAATGTTACGTTCACCAATAAAAAAAACATCGAAATCGGTGCAATAGAAGCCGGGTAATACACAAAAAAGGAACATTCTCTCTCTTGCAACTCTACACCAATTATTCAACATATTAAAATCATACACAATGTACTATTTATGAACAATAGTACCTATATGAGGAACTACTTTTTAGCTTCTCCTTCCTCGAATAAAAAAAGAATGAAAAGAACTATGGGAAAGGTACAGTAATCTCATAAAATTTTACAAGTACTCTCTCTTAAAAAGTACCTATCATTCATAGACTTTCAACACATTCTCTCTACGCAAATACTGAAGTATTCAAATAGTACCTACATATTATAACGAAATAGTTTGTTTTACAAATAATTGGATAGGATGAAACAATATTATGTATATAAGCAGTTCGTGAAAGGTTGGTATCTGTTCGTTCAGAAATCTACGATTGGTGGAAAATTTTATCAGGTGATTGGTATGTGGGTTGAAACATTAAAGTTGAATTCAGGTTCATCGTTCGAGGTCGAATTATGAGTGAGGTGAACTCCAGTTTTTGGTTAAGCTCATTCATAATTATTATTATAATTTTTAGAGAGACAAGGATGGAATCACAAATACTATGTGGAATACTATTACTGCAGAGTCTCGAATCTATAACGCCAGTTTCTTTGAACAGTAATGTGGGCTATCCACAGAATAACAACCACAAGAATATATCTGCTCTATTGGATCACTTGCTAAATGGATATGACAACAGTGTTCGTCCCGATATTGGAGGTAATTAGATCTCAACAACCACGCCAGAATGAAGCAAACATTCTTGTGCTATGTGTTTGGAAATGACATTACAAAGAGTCCTCAGCATACTGATCGAATATGATGTTTTTTAAATTTATATCATCCCTTTGTTTAACACTTTTACGGGTGGGCCCAGAAGTCAGAGCTTTGTGCGGGTAAGGGTCGACTAATTATCTCACAGATTTTCACGGTAACGCATTTGCTATTTCAATTATAGTCCCAAAAAAAGTACAGTGTACCAGGAATGTTTGAATAATTCTCACCACTAGGCGCTATCAATAGATCACAATTTTATTATTGATTCGTGAAAGGAGCGAAAAATATGTGGGTCCAATATCTTCACTACGATTTTAGGAAATACCTGCTTTAGGGCTTTTTCGCTCATTAGAATTCTCTTCCAAAAAATGATAAAAGCACAAGGCTCTACTTTATATTACTTTTTGAAATATGGATGTTGGAAACTTTAATTCAATAGATAGACGAAAAATGATTGGAAAAACCATAAACTCTTGTTTTTCTTTTTAGGACCTCCGGCTGTTGTAGAGGTGGATATTATGGTCAGAAGTATGGGCTCAATATCCGAAATCGATATGGTTAGTATAGAAAAGGAAGGAAATATTTATCAAAGAGTTCCACACGATTTTGTTTAAGGCCCAAAGCTCATTCCTGAATTCATTATGATGCAATTGTGATTATGAAAAGCAAAAGAGTTTTCAAAGTCTTCGTCTCAACAATTTAGCTCTAGATTTGTCAAGCACAGAAATATGTTTTCACTTCCTATTAGTTTTTTAATAATCGTAATAATATTCATCCAAGAACGGAAACTACACATTTTAACCTCATACGTTTACGGGTTTGGAGATTTTTGGTTAATGAGGATGAGGCGAGTTGTATTTTCATTTTGGTATATTTATTGAGGCGTCAGGTTGTGACCACAACACAAAAGACATGTACAACTTGTGTTCGTGATTCTCATATTATTGGGGGAAGATAGAAGTATAGTTATTTCCACTGAGTGAAAGGAACTTGTTCTCTTTAGAATTGTGAGATTTTGTGAACGTTCTTTTCCATTCGACGAATTTTTCGATCAGAACTCCATGAACAAATCATCATTTCAAGATTCAGCACTAATATACACAGAATAACTCTGAAACTGTCAGTGGCAAATATATGATACTTCTGTGTAAAAACAGAATATTCGTGATAACAAATTGATTAATTTGTACCATTTATGCTATCATGTGCAGGAAATATTGATCTCCGCTATTTCGATACATGCTAGTAAGATTTCAAAAACCGCCTGTGGATGCCACCATGTTTGGTAAAACGTGATTTGAACCTTTATGTGGTTGATATTGATATTATTGCCAAATACTTATACCTACTTCCAGACGTACTCGATGGATTGTTATTTTCGTCAATCGTGGGTCGACAAGAGACTAGCATTTTTGGGGGATTCTGGCGATACTCTAGCGCTGAGTGTTTCGATGCTTGCTAGGATTTGGAAACCGGATACGTATTTTTATAATGGCAAACAATCGTACCTGCACACCACTACAACACCCAACAAATTTGTGAGACTTCATCAGGATGGAACAGTCCTGTATTCATCAAGGTAAAAACAGTACTTCCCCAGTTGATGTATCGAGTATATACCCAGATAACAATTTCACATATGTACTCAGTATGTACTTGGCTTATGCGAAAAAGCGAGTGCCTATACGATATGAGTTATACCTCCTGAAAGAAGGGCCCGTCCCCTACTTTCAATGTAAAAATGAATATGGTCACCATGAATTTTTACGTCCTCTTATATTTAGTTCATTCTTCGGAATTTTTCAATTATTAACGATTTGAATGACAAAGCCTATACACTTACCGCACAAGCAGTGGTTGCAGTCTATGAAATTGCGCCTTCAGATTTTGAATATGAACTGTAATGAAAACTTCTTTCTTTGTGGATTATCCATTATCAATCTTCGGACTTTTGAAAACTGTTCTATAACTAAGTTTTGTAACTAACTGCTTTCAGATTGACTATCAAAGCTGGTTGCCCTATGAATTTGGAGGACTTTCCTATGGACGTACAATGATGCCCACTGAAATTTGGATCCTGTGAGTTTTTCGAAAATTTCTAATGTTATTCTGAGATATAATCATACCCACTGACAAATAGCTTTCATTCTTACTTCCTAAGCGAGACACCCCCAGTAACTTTTAAGGTTCTGATGCTGAGGATAGGAAAGACGAAATAACTCCGAGAGAATAGTTATGAACGATAATAAATTGACAAGAAAGAGTTCATAACTTTTTTCCATCACTCCCATGGATTCCTTCATCAACATATTTGATTTCTAAATAAGAATATTGCATGTGAATGCAAATATCCCAACAAATTGTAGCCTTTCATTTAACAAAATCATCAATACCTATTTTTCATCACTCGAAACGTGTAACAATTATTCTAGTTGGATATACGGAGGAAGATGTAATCTACAGATGGAACGGAGCTAGACAAGTAGCGATAGCTGAAGACATGAAGTTATCTCAATTCGATCTTATAGCTACTCCTGCTGCCAATCATACGGACAACATCTACAATTACGACGATAAATCTAGTAAGAGCAATTTCCCATCGAATATTGGCTTCCAGAAATGAAACATTTCAATTACAGATGATTACTCAAGGCTGGTTGTTAGTTTTCATCTTCAACGGCACATGGGAAATTTTTTGATACAAGTGTATGGCCCCTGTGTGCTTTTGGTGGTTTTATCCTGGGTATCGTTTTGGTTGAATAGAGAAGCTACTGCTGACAGAGTTTCACTTGGTGAGTTTTTTTGGTTTTAGTTTTCTGGGTTTGAAAGGTATCTCATATCATTATCATATACAGCTTGTCCTCTCCTCTTATCTTGTAACCAGGCTCTTCCGAGACAAATACCACAAGTCAAAATGATTTTTTTCCTATGATATACTGTTCAAATTGGATCGGTCTTTTCGAAAAAATTCAAAAGCAAGTAGTATTGAATTTTAGAATCATCAAAAAGTGTCATGTTTCGATCAATAGTTTGCAATCTAGGGGCAGACTCCAGCTAGTACCCGATATTTTTGACTAAATATCGGACAGGTTCTTATTTGTCGAAATTTCCAATGATGTTCTAAAAATTCTCAATATGGCTTTAATGGAGGACTCATAGACAACTTAGTGTGAATGATTAAATGAACGAAATGAAATTGCAGTCTCATCAAACGATTAATATATGAATGATAGATCCACAATTGATGGAAGCAACCGCTCTCTCATGAGCATTCACATTTTGAATGTTCCATATTTGCGTATTTTCAGTTCTTGAATAAGACTTGAAACTGAAATATGGGCTGATTGCAATCGGATTTGAAGAACATGCACAGATCCATATTCGTCAAAACTTCAACTATTGTTATTAATGCTTCAGTTCATAGATTCTTCAGCTATATACATTTCATTTTCATTGAAAAAGTTTGAATCAGTAAACATTTCTTGCAGGTATAACAACGGTTTTGACAATGACTTTTCTTGGAATGGAAGCCAGAACCGATCTACCCAAAGTGCCATATCCCACAGCCTTGGATTTCTTCGTATTCCTCTCTTTTTCATTTATATTTGCTACTATAATACAGGTGCTGGTGATCGAATTTATGAGCTAAATACAAACTGATAGGCCTTATTGTTATTCCAGTTCGCAGTTGTCCATTATTTCACAAAATATGGTTCAGGTGAATGCTACTTCAGTGCAGAACTAAGCTCAGATTCAAGCAGTGAAGAGGAAGATTGGTCGTTTGATCTGTCGGAAATAATACATTCTACTTCAAAAGTGAGTTTATAGGTACCAATAGTAGGTGAATGGTTCACGGTGTCTGATTCTGATAGATTTCAATAAATTTGTATATGCACCACCCTTAATTAATATACTATATACGTCATCAAATTCGTTTATAGTGCATGGTAAATCCAATATATTTCCCGAGAGTTTCGAGTTATAAGATGCAGTTCCGTTATTTGTTGTCCATTGAAGTGTATGTTCTTTCCACTTTATGCAGCAATCGACATGAACTTCCAAATTTTTGTTCCGTAGTTTTCTGCGTTTGTAACCTACCACAATCTGAAAGAATAAGAATTAATATTAGAATCTATACAAGGGTAGAAGGGTAGATTTTCAATCTAAAAGTTGCTGCGTCTATTATTGAAAAACGAACTGTTCGAAAATTCCTGTTCAAATGCAAATATCTCTTGTTGGCAATCTAACGATAAGTATTTTCATATAAATTAGTTCTCACTATTTTTTTGATAGTAAAAATTTGAGTTATATGAGAAGTTGCTAACTGATTGGACTTGTTCTATCCAGAAAGAACTGTTTTTCAATAGACGCAGCAACTTTTCGGGATAGATTGAAAATCTGCCCTTCTACACTTGTATAGCTTCCAATATTAAATCTTATTTTCACAGATTGTGGTAGGTACAAACCTAGAAAATTACGGAACAAAAATCAATTACAATATTTGGAACATTGTATGTATCCCAAAATACAAGAGGGACATCAGAGCCCGGATAATTATAATTGAATAACAATTCGAAGTTTTGAAATACCAAATTGAAATCAGGAGTACCTGAACAAAGAAAATCTGCCCTTCTACACTTGTATAGATTCCAATATTAATTATTATTTTTTCAGATTGTGGTAGGTTACAAACCCAGAAAACTACAGAACAAATATTGATCTACAACAAAATAATGACGTTCAAACAGAACTCCCAAATATTTCATTACTGGCGTTCTATTCAATTTCACACTTCAAAACGTCATGAATGGGATTTGTGGGATATTTCATACTTTGATTATTTTGATATTTGTATACCTTACTGAAATATACTTCAGGATTGATATAACATTTCCTGTTTCTAATGTGGTCATCTCCTTCCACTGTATATAGAAGGTACAGTACCATCCGCATTTGAAAGGATATGCTTAACTATCATAATTTGTACTTAATTCAAATGAATTGAGAAGAACAAACCGTACTTTAGGGAACATCACTCTTCGTTGTTTGAATGCTATCCTCAAACTCATTTATTTATAACCCTAGAATTATTCAACAAAATATGGTTCTTATTACACATTGTAGTATGCCTGGAAACCTAGGATGAGATTTCGTATGAGAAGTCTTCTTATTTATTGTCTTCGCATTCAGACGATTATGTGTGGGATATTTGATATAATTGAAATATACCCCAGGATTGATATAACACTTACTGTTTCTGATGTGGTCATCTCCTTCCACTATATATTGAAGGTACATTAGGTAACATCCGCATTTTAATGCTTAACTAGCATAATTTGTAACTAATTCAAATGAATTGAAAAGAACAGTTCAAACCGTACTTTAGGGAACATCACACTTCGTTGTTCGAATGCTATCCTCAAACTCATTTATTTATAACCCTAGAAAGGTTCAAGGAAGTATGCTTCTTATTATACACTGTAGTATGCCTAGTAACCTAGGACTAGATTTGGTATGAAAAGTTTACATATTCAAACAACTTCAGACGATTATGTGGGTCGCTCCAGTTGTACTTAATAGTGTATAATATTTGCTGATATCATCAATTTGATTTGCTTCTGGCTGTCATATACCGCCATACAGAATAGTTTAAGGAAATGTGGTTCTTATTACACACTGTAGTATGCCTAGAAACCTAGGCATACTACAAAAAAAAGTATAAAAGTCTCCATATTCAAACAACTTTCCTTTCGCATTCAGACGATTATGTGTGTAGCTCCAGTAGTACTGAATAGTGCATAATCTTTGCTGATATCATCATTTTGAATTTGCTTCTGGCTGTCATATACCGCCAAATATGGAAGTCGAGAACGATAACACTTCGAAACTTCAACAAAAGTAAAAACCATATAAAAATCCAACAATGCTGAAAGAATACCCCTTTCTGATAATCGTAGTGTAAATCGAATGTTTCAGGTTTCCACATCCACAGCAAAGGCTTTGCATACGCCGCAGCATTGCAGACCCAGGCAGCCACATTTCGAAGAAGTAATAACTCTGACAGCAATACCTATTCCTCGCAAGCGATCCGACTCTTCTCGAAGACTGTCCTGCCTTGGTCGTTCAGAAACCAGAGCATCTCTCATGTCTCCCAGCCCCAACAATTGCAGTCGAAGAGTTTCCTCGCAAACCAACAGACCGCAAAGGAAAAAGAAGAGAACTCCTAGATTCAATTCGGTATCCAAAATTGACAGAGCGTCTCGAGTAGTCTTTCCTCTACTCTTCATAGCCATTAACGTTTTTTATTGGTACTCGTATCTCTCTAGAAACAGTAGATTAGATCACGCGTGATCTCTTTCTCGTGATCATATTACATACCGAGGCGGAAAGTGAATCATTTCTCTAGAGAGTAAAAAGTATATTACGTAACGAGGAGGATAAGTAGCCTATTACGCATGAGCGAGTGCACGTAACCACCCTTAGCCTCGAGTTGCTTACTATACTTTTTCTACTCCCAAATTTCTTCGTTATCCCACATTTTTAATGATTAATGAGACACTGGGTGGTAGTTAGAACTGCTCAAATAAACGATGATATTGGAACCTTCGGGGTGAAAGTTGAAACTTTTTCTAGAGATCAATGACCCTAACACCAAACTAACGAGGTTAGCATCTTCAGGAGAAGAAAATTGATACTGAATCTAAAGCTAGGTTTAGTTGTTTAAATACCTAAAGTTTCCTGGTTCTATGTGGAGTTAGCAGAAACAGAGTCCATATCGAACCGTAAAACTTTAGGTATAAAAACAACCAACCTTAGCTTTAGATTCAGTATCAATGTTCTTCTCCTGAAGATGCTAACCTCGTTAGCGAAACGCGCGTCGAGTGCAAATATATCAGTTTGGTGCTGTGTCCAATACATCCTGGCACAAACTCAGCTACTTTTACAGTTACACACTGAGAGTGCAGACAATGACTGAAGAAAAAACACCTACTAGGAACAAATTTCAAGACAGTGAACACATATAATAGGTGATTTTTATCTTACTATACTTCGGAGAGATTGCTGGGCATATACGTCATTAGTTCTGTGCCAAGATGGATTGGATGAGCTGTAAGTGAAACATTTGCTTGCTTCTTGGATATATAACTAGATACAGTACCAATCCACAAACTGTTACACAATAAATTTCCTGAAAATATCATTGTTAGTTCAATTTCCCAAAGTATCTATTATTAACACTTTATTATCCCAAGAAACCTTACAGTACATAACAGAGATACAACAAACATATCTTAATTAAAAACTAAACTTAAAAAAATAAGTTGAGTTATAATAAATATAAATTTAACTAGTATCATCAACAAATGATTGAATCAGAAATATCAACTCTTTATTTTTTAAATCAAATTCAATAAATATCTCTACAAATGTGTCTTGAATAAGATTTCATTTTTATTTTCTTCAAAGTTTTTTGGAATTGAATTGTAAATATTAATTCCATTATGAAGAATAGAATTCTGCCCAAAACTGGTTTTGGAATTACAGGATCTCAAAGCTGTGTTCCGACGGGTATTATGCAGATGAAAATCATTGACTTCACGAAAATTTAAATTAGATGATTTCATTTTGTGCTTGACAAATTGAATGAATATGCTCACTTTGAATTTATACGTGTTCTTCAAATCAAGTAATTCTTTAGGCTTATATAAATTAATGGTTGGTTCTCGAAAATCTAGTTTGAAAATACATTTTTATTGTTTTATTCTGCAATTTTTGTAGTGGCTTGATAAGGGAAATATTAGCTGAACCCCAAAAAGCTATCAAATATTGTAATCTTGAATTTATGAGGCAATGATAAATATTCATCAGATATTTATGAGGAATGTGGTGTCTTATTTTGGATAAGATACCAATTACTAAAACTCGCTGAATTTTCTATTCCTATAATGAGCCATTACCTAACAGCTGTCAAATACGCAATGAGCGTTTTAAAATAGTGAGAGTAGAAAAATATAGCTTACCGAGGTGAAAGCCGAGGTTTGTATACTATTTTATACACATACACAATCATTCGAAATAATTTCATAAGGTAAACAAGGAATGAATATTGGCCAGATTGATTTCAATGAATTTTGTTTTTTTAAGTAGGCTCTGCAAATAGAATCTACTTCATGAAGCTTCCAACGACTCCCAACAAATGTTACTAATGTCATTATTGGTGAATGTCATTTACCTAGGTAGAGGTTAAAAATATTTGCATGTATATGTACAATTTCTTTTCGGTTATAATTGCACGAGTGCATAAAAATTACCGATAATTTTGCAAGAAAGCGTGATATCTAAAAATTGCAAGTTTATTTTCATATTTTAGCGAAAGTGCCCGAGTCCGAATGAAAATAACCGAATGCAATTTGTATAAGGTATCACGCTTGAATGCAAAATTATCTGGTCATTTTTATGCACGAATGTAATTCATTGGAATATTTCACGAATAAAGAAATTCTCAAGGAAATGTTATTTTTTGTTCATTTATACTTTCCTCTATAGATTGTATGGAGCACTCACCAAAACGTGAAATGTTTTTCTATTGTTGAAGTCTATCTGACATTTATTTGTGTTGTTTACTGACGTCTAGCGATACGGTTTCAAAAGTGTTGTTATGGTGACTTGATACAATGCAATTACCGCTGTAAGTTTTCGATAATTGCATTGCTCGTATGGGACATTTTTTATATTAGGGAAATATTCGTTCTAATGAATGCGCGTGGTATTACCAATAATATTTTACAAACCTCGGTAGTGTCGATGCCGCGTAAAGTTAATGTTTGGATTAGGTACTCCAATATCATTTTTGTACGTTCGGTACTGCGATATAGTGTGTGGTAGCTATAATATCGTGTCAGGGCTACCTTGTTTTGTTTAACAACGTTGATGAGTACACGATAGCGGAAATCTGAATACTTCGTGAATTCCGATCAGTGGAATGATATTTTGAATGAAAGACGAAGAGGTTGGCAAGTTTCAATTGAGGTCGGAAAAGTTATTTCCCACCTTGTCTTCTTCTGGGTCAGTTTCAAGCCTGAAAGTAGGTTGAAAACAAGTACATATTCGAATGATCGTGATTGAAATATGTTACTGATTTTTTGTTCTATCTCAATGTTATCAGGTACTGTTTATTTCATAGAGAAACAGTTGTGAATCATTGAAGGTCCTTTATTGTACCTATATTCACCAGCAATACAAAATTCATTCATAAAAATCAAATGGAAATTAACGAAATTTCTTGCTCCAGAACCCAAAAATGTACTTTTTCCGCAAATCGCTGGGAAATTTCGACATTCCGGACAAAATTTCCTGAAGAAAAAGTCAAGATTTCCTTTCTGTTAGGAAATGATATTTCCTTACTGTGAGGAAATGATATTTCCTTAGAGTTGTTGGTGTTCTACATGGATTATTGGAAACAGTTTCCATAGTAACCCGAATGATTACATCACGAATTTCAAAGCACCATTCATTTGTGAATGGAATTATTCGCGATTTTTTCACAATTAATCAATACCTGTCGAATTTGAAACGATATGCGAAAAAATAGTATGTTTAACCCGTAGGAAAGGCCACATTCTTGGACTCTTGTGTTGCTAAGACCCCTCTTGCGACTTAGCAATCTACACAGTCGTCCACGAATGTTAGGCTTTTCTAAGATGTCTAGAAGGATGGTACTGGGACCGATGCGATATTGTTTAGAATTTTATGGCGACACTTTTCTGTCATAAGGTCAGGTCGGCCGTTTATACATTTCCTAGGAAATTTGTAACTCTTTTCGTTGCAAACGTCATTTTTACGTATCGTGGTGTGTTTATCAATTTCATCGCTAGTTGACGCTAGTTGGAAGTGCATAGTCAACCGATAGATCGACAAACTATATTCTTTGATTCGGGCAGTCAACAAAATGAGCAAAATGTAATGTCATACTAATGAAAAACAAAATCGAATGAAAGGAACACAATTATAGGGAATTTGGCCAGTATTCTAAACAAATAATATAGGTTGATCAGTCAGGCAGCGTCCAAAAGTAAAGTATAGCCAGCCGTCAGGTCGGCCGTTTATACATTTCCTAGGAAATTTGTAACTCTTTTCGTTGCAAACGCCATCTGAACTGATTTGATGTCGAAAAGCCATGATGCTTATTATCATAGTAGGCATGTGTCGCCAAGTATACCCCAAACATGCCCAGGTATAACTCAGTACACCATCCTTCTAGACATCTTAGGCTTTTCCTATCTGGTAAACAATATACTTTTGTTTTTACTACACTAAAAAATATATTATATTCTACTGTGTTCAAAATAAACACTACCCAGACAGTCTCGGAGTTTTTGTCGCGTTTATTGATTTGTATTCATTATACATCAGATTTTCGATGTATGAAATCATTGTGTTCATAAATCCAACGGCAGACAGCTGTTTCGACCCGGTTCCATCAGTGGCACTCGCCAAGACCTGCGAATACAATTATTTCTGATTTTCCCTATTTCAGGGACTATTATTTTGAATTCTAATAAGCAGATGGTGTTTACTTTAGGTAACAAGATCGGTGTAGAGTTGGTTTTCTAGATATGGATATTAGAAAAGTCTGTCCGCCGTAAATTGGTCAATCGCGAATGTGCGTTTTTTTTTTCAAATATTGAGATCGGTGGATTCATAGGTATCACGACAAGACTCCTAATGGTCATATTTGAGCAAGAGAAGTTCACTCCTCAATCCAATGAATTTATGTTTAGCGTAATTCACTGGATAGATTGAAAGGTTCAATCAACAATCACAACAAATGATGAAAATCCCAGCCACAGTAATGAAAAATTCGCCCGATTTTTCTCTGGTTGCAGCCTCCTCTGCAAGTAGGCTGAACAGGAGTTCTCATTTGCGACTAGTCGATACTGATAGTAATGACTCTACTATAATAAACTGTGTTAGAGATCTTCGTCACTTTTTATGTGATTGGAGTTAGTTTTCTGGTAAAATCCTGTGAGCGGCGCGGTAAATACTACTCTACTTATTAGAGTTCTATTCCAATTATATTTTATTCATGAATTTATAATATAATATACCTATTCAAGAACAAAAATTATTTTTGTATTATTTTCTGAATGGAATTCAGCAAACTCAATGTTTTGGTATTGAGTTCCACAAATGGAAACAGTATTTGAATACTCAGATCTATCCGAGGTTTTTCCAAATGGATGTAATTTGTTTTGGCATGTCATTTTCCGAATCAAAAAAGAAGAAAATACAAAACTCCTATGGAAGAAGATAAGTCAAACAATGTCACTGATACTCTTTATTGTTAGTAGGTGAGGGTAAATTATTCTTAGACGTTTGATTAGTTCACAAAAAAAAGAAAGCGTGTATCCGAAACAGCTACTAACTGCTTATATGAATCACATAGGGTCACTTTTTCTCAGGCAATTTGAATCAAAGTGATAACATTAATATGGAATCTTTACACAATAAAGCAAAGACAGGAAATAGTGTGTAGAAAAAGTAAACTAATCGGGATAGTAATAATACTTTAGACTGTTTGGAAGTCATTTTTTATTCATTTCAAGCCCAAACTCAAAGTTGTTTCGCTCAGAGAAATTTATTGTTGATGTCTTGTGTAAATTCTGAGGTGCAAATGGATACATTACGAAACTTTCTCTAGATGAACCAAACATTTTCCAAAAATCAATTTGTGGCTAGTCTGTCATCAAGAAATTGACAATAAGGTGACATTGATTCTCATGAGTAACAAACGAGCGTCGAATTCAAATAATCAGTTTGGTGTTTGGGTAATTAATTTCTACTAAATTAATAAATGTTGGAAATGTAAACTCAAAAAACAATAGAAAATAAAATATATACGTTCCCAAATCAGCTTCTAGATGGGTACTACTTTGTTTTATATTTCTGACTAATACTTCCATCCAAATTATCACATAACTCAATATGAAAATCATACCAAAAGTTTATCCAAAGGCTACAACAATTCATATCCACATGCATGATGGGTTATTAGAAAATCCAACAAATAATTGAAAAATTCAATAATAAAAATAACTGAAAATGTGATGGAAAGAGAAAAGTGGACTGATAAAAATGTAGAAGATACAGCTGAAGTCTACAAAAAGTGCCTCGAAAGCAACTGAACAATTCGAAGATTGAAAGGGGCTTCAATTCTAATAGAGAACAAACACATTGCCAGAAACAACAATTGAGCCAGCTTCAAAAATTTGTTGAATAAGACTGCAATCACCATCCCCCTACGAACGACAACCCTGAATAGACCAGACTTGTGTGAGTTGAAGTAGATTTACGATCTTCTTTTGTTCTCATAGCTCGATTGGGGGAATAATTCGAAATTTGGTATACATATAAATGAAATATTCATTCATGACATTAGACCAATTCAAATGTTCATAACATTGTATATATCTGAATATTTCGTTTTGAAATGGTACAAATTCAAGGGGGAATTCAGAGCCCTGAGAATGAGACGTATGACAATTTGAAATTTTAAAATATCAAATGGTATAAACAATTGAAACAAGAATGTACTTGAACGGAGAAAATTACTTCAAAGTGTATGGTTTTATCTGCTAGTCCTGTGACAAAGTTGATAAGCGTTTTAGCACGTCCGGGCCATTTTTTGGCTGATAGTACAGCTATTAAACAAAAGATGAATATTATACGCTTGAATAGAATGATGAATGCAATTTGATAGTTGAATAGTCACTAAACGATACCAAAAGTGGATTCTCTCTTTAAGGAGGCCTTCTGAGTACCTCATTTATTGTTCAATTTTATTCAATGCATCAGTTATATCCTGGTTATGTCAACTATTGGTTGAATGTATCATTTGAGTTGAAAAAATCCTCACTAAAATTTCATATCACTAGAGAAATAATGAAACCGATATTCAGTACATCATCTAGGAACTGGTTCGGGATGCACTTCATAAATAGACCAAATAAAAAGGATGGCGTTTTATACATTCCTGCGTTGTTTGAACGTCTTTATTTTGTTTTCGTTCTTGTCGTGAGGAATGAAAAATCAATTTTACGCAATGCAACGTGCAGGAGATGGTAGTGAATGACATAGCTGTACTTCAGTAAAGAGGGTAAGGGAAAGGAAAATTACATTTCCCTCATGCTATTGCACGAAGGGGAGTTGCGTGTTGAACGTTCGACAGTCTAGCAGGAGAAAATAAAGCCTGTTATTTTCTGTCTATACAAAGTGACGCTCTGGTGTAAATATTATTTGGTGGATGTATCATTCAAATTTTTATCTGTGATTCTGTTGGGTTGAATATGATTTTCAGTGGTTGGTGGTGTTCATTGGTTATATGTGTTATTTGAACAAAGAACTTATAGTCTATCATCTTCAGAGAATACTTGAGGAACTAAGTTATCTTCATTGATGAAGATGTCATATGGAATGTTAGTCTTTGCATGTTATTTCTAAATGGAAACAGATGAAAATGAAGAGGTAAGTGAGGTATTATTCACTCCTTTATTTTCGAACACTTCTAAATAAAGGTTTCTGATGCTTTCTTTACATTGATGAATTCGGATTCAGGAGTAATTTGAACGCAGTATATTTTTTATCAGGAATTGGTGTAGGAACTAACTTTTTTGCACAATGTCCACATATTTGTTTTTATTAACGATTATAAAATATAAAAGTGCAAGATCATCAGTGTTTAAAACACCGTTATACTGAAAACCGGATTTCATACATTGAATCCGGATGATTGAAAGCCTTGAAAATGTAGGTATGAATTTTGTTAGTAAACAAAGGAAAATGATCTCTTGTATATCCAATTCTAGCCATGCGCATGCCCGTCAAAGGTTTTAGTAATACACCTATAATAATAATTAAGCACTTCTAAAACCCGGTGATGAGTTTCATGTAGGTATGCTTCATATTATCAATTTGATGGCAAACCTGTTCATTCGATTGAAATGAAACTTTGCTCAATTATTGCTTTGATATTATCAGATATGCAATGAGAAACACGACTGGAACATCATCCAGCTACTTTCTTCTCAAACACGGTTTCCCGAACAGAAGAGCAACGGGAAACAAGTGCATATATAACGATGTTTCCAACTACGCACCAGATGGAAAATCAAAAAATGTTGTCTATCCATCGCAATACATGCTAGTGTGAGGATGAGCTCAAAATACGTGTTGAAAGAATACCTCTATATGAATATTTCAAGGCTGTATGTTTTTGGGGTAACATGAAGACTTTTCTTTTCCAAACAGGGTCAAATATACATCCCCACTGAGCTTGTTGATGTTATTTTGAAAACAGCTGTTATTTATTTGTTATTGATAAAATTTAGTGAGTGGTGCTGTTAGAGTCGGTTATTTTTCGATTTTGCTCTTGGCACTAAACTGTGATTCAGTAGAAGGCCCATAGTGGGACTCTAGGGAAAAGTAACATATACAAATGTTAAGTATACAAACGAGTCACAGAGAAGATGCATCTATGACATCATGTCTATTGGGAATTCAACATAAGGAGTACTCCCTCTGGTGTCAAATTTTGAAACTATTTATAAGTACATTGAAATCGTTGTTTACGTTTAAATTCCTATGATTCTGTGCATTCTGGTCGTTGCTTTTGTATATTTTTGTGATTGCTATTATATGATACGTAATAAAAATCTTGTACATGGATATTCAGGATATTCTGTTTCTGTTGACTGTTACTAGTTTTCAGATGTAAAATGAGTGCTTCAAGTTCAAACCATTATTGTTGTGTACCTCAATGTGACTCTTGGGAAAACGGCAAAGTAGTACTGGAATAAGTTTTCATCTTTTTCCGCGGGAAAATGAAAGAAACGTTATAGTGCAGACTAGTCTAGGATTAAGAGAGTCTATAGACAGACGGCGGGCCTGGATATATCTCCTGAAAATAGGAAAATCGGTGTCTAACTTCATGAAAGTTTGTTCTCGTCATTTTACCAAGGAAGACTATTTGCCATTCACGTAATCCATGTATTCTAGCATACCCAACCACATTCCAGGCATTATTTCCTACAAAGAAATAATCTGAAATATATATTATCAATTAAGGCATTTCTCATCACTTTTGATGAAAAAGTAGTAGGTTATTAGCTAGTGATCCAAGAGAATGACAAATTTAGTGTTCCTGGAAATGAAAGAAAAGAATTGTGATTATTGTGAATCATTCCAGCCCACAAAATAAATGTTTTTTGCAAGGTGATTAATACATACAAGATTCCTTCAAAATGAGTATTAACAAATGATGCTGTTGTACGACCTGGAGAAATCACTTCACTTGAGTCTTGAAATGAAAAATAGTGCATGAAAAAACTGAAAACTATAACAAAATGAAAATATTCAAAGATAAACCGTAAAAACCCAAAGACAACAATGATAACAATGTACTCGAGAGTGGTTCGAATTTTTGCCACTTTGGCGCTGGCATCTAATCTTGAATTGCCAATAGAAAGGAATAATTTCATTTTGAGCTCGAAAACACACCTTTCAAATAGTCAAAAACAGTTTCGGAAAAGCCTGCATAAAAGAAGAGAAGAATCATAAAAAAATGGTTGACACCAAGTTCCAACTTCATTGTACTCGATATGTGTTTCGACTTCGTTTGATGAAAATACGATGGATTTTCTCAATAGCAAATGGGAACAAATTGACGTCTCGAAATAACCAATAAATGAATCAATCAATCGTATTAAATTATCTCGTGAGAAAAAATACTTCACTTCTCGCCAGCGTCTAATGATCCACAAGGCTCAGATACGACCTGTCTTGGAATATAGTTTTCATGTGTGGAGTCGGCACCAAAACATTCATTGAGGCTTCTCGATTCTATTTAGAGAAAGGCAATCCGTCTTGTTGGTAATTATTCGCTCACAGACTCGCTCACTTCATTGGAACATCGTAGAATAGGGCCGGAGACTTGTCTCTCTTCTATAGATATATTCACGGTCGGTGCTCTTCCGAACTATTATCAATCGTTCCACCCTTGGCAATATCTACACGGATGACTTGAAGAGTACAGAATTCCCACCCCTTCGTTGTGAACTTGAAGACCTGTCGAACCTTGCTCAGGGATCTTTTTCAATAGAACAGCTGAGCTCCTTGCCGAGAGAGGTTTTTCCTGAGGCTTACAAACTTCAAACAATTAAAAGTGAATGTTAATTCGTATTTGCTGTCCCTTGATTCACTCGGTGTTCTTTGAACAGTACAGGGCTTTCCTTTCTTGTGAATCTGCATATAAAAAAAAGATCAATTGCTCATCTGGTTTTCACAGTAACAGGCAATTTTTTGAAGTTTCAGGGGTGATTTTTCATCACTACTGCTATAGTAATAATCGAAAAATCATCAATATATCATTTGGTAGCTTATCGAAATCAGATTATAAAATTTGTGTCTTTTTGACCCGCACACGGGCTATAACGACACAACATTTTCTGCATAAGAACGTTTCAATTTCACACTGTTCCCCAGCAATCATAGTATCTGGTTGAATCGAATGGATTTTTTTATTTAGATATTCATAACATTTAATCACGAACTAGAACGACATAAACGTTTGTATGCACCGCGAGTTTCAATGATATACAAATAAATATTATTGTTAAAGAATATCTATATAACAAAATGTATTGGCGGCGAATGGACGTTTGAAGTGAGGGGGAAGGGTAAATCAGGCAAACAAGTGTATGAAACTGAATGATTCTGTTTATATTTTCCCAGAAAGTGGTGGGGGCAATCGCCTCCATGTCTCTGATAGATCATAATTTTTTTATTATGCTGAGTCCACCGCAATCTTGGCTTAGTAGTAACAACATATGGGAACATCTTGGGGACGTTCCTTAGACATGCCTGCACCTGGGAGTGCCCCTAGGACAATTCATTGTTTTTACAGGATTTCCTGTATTTTCAAGGCTGGTTTCTTTGTTATGGATTGAAGCAAGCTTTCAAACAAACCGACAAGATTATATAATTTTCGATATATCTGATTTACATACATAACTTTATTGAATATTCATTATCAGTGGAAATGTCTTTGTATCTATAATAATTACAAGTGAAACAAGTCTTAGAAGAACTTCTAGCGTCAAGAAGCAACAGGCGCAGGCGTATCATTTCACGAATGCTGGATAAAAGTTGCAGTGAAATAAAAATAATAATGCTTTGTTGAAGAATGCCTGAGTAAAGGAATAGTTAATTCGATATTGATTTTATTTGTGAGGAAACAAGCAATTTCTCTAATTTCGGCTCGTGTATTGTCTTCTTGGTATAGCCGAAACCTCATTAAAACTTGAGTGGAAACGCCTTTCAACCAATTACAGAGCAAAACAAACCTCGGTAGACCCCTTTTTAGCAAGAACGATAAGTGCCCACAGTGGAATGTTTTGAACAATATCGTGTATCAGAGTTCTCAAACGATTTGTATGTTCTGAATGGGATTATTCTTGCCTGTAGTATTTTTCACGGGAAATTAGGCGATCCTACAAAAATTTTTAAGTGTTGTTTTTGTGAGGGATCGGTCTACTCTCAAGGAAAAACTTGTTGCCGAAGTTTAGTTTAGTTTATCCTTGTTGATAAAGTTGAAATCTAGACAAATTACAGACAACATAAATACGACGAACGAAAATAAGGGACGAACGGCGTTAAACTCGAACAAATTTCTCATAACTTCCAAGCTAATTTTTTTTCTGTAAGGCTCATTCCACGTTTCCGTTTCTTATTAACATTTGATTTGGCGGAAGATGAAGAAAGGAAAAACAGATTTTTGTATTTTGATTTTTTAGTACTATTGTTTTCTCTTCAAACTCAGGTTTGGAGTATCTTTATATTTCTCAAACAAGATATTTGAATTAATAAACACATGCAGAAAACTATTGCACGAAAACTCTTGTTGTAGCGTGGACCTTTCCTAGGTAATCTCACGAAATTTGTGATATTTGCCAGAGGAGCGGTTGTTTTGTGGTGGTTGTTTGTTCAAATACCCACTTCTACTGACTTATTTGAATTTACTGTTTTGATTTCTGTACCCATGTGGAAGGGAGGGGGGGGGGGATTCATCAAATATAGCCTAAAGAAAACTCCCTATAACACCTGAAATGACAATTCAAATAACAGTACTACGAGAAATCCTTGACACCAAACGCGATGTCGAGAGATGTCGCGAGCCAGTAGTCACCAATATTTTTTTCATGTTTTCCTATGCTGCTTGCCATTAAACATAAGCTAGAAGCTCATTAGTTTACCTATGGCGACTAAAACAATATTGTCGCTCAATAAATATTCCTGTACGTTTTAAATATTTTATAAGCTTCATATTTACTGAATTTTTCCCCAGAAAATGGGAAGTTACGACCAAATTTTATTATACGGCTCTCTTTCCTGAAATAACAAACATGAGGAGCCCAGTGCAGTAAAAAATAATAGTACCAATTAAACCATTCTCTTTTGTAAAAAAATGTAACTTTCATTTTGGTACGGTCTACGGAATAGTCTTGAAGAATACTATATATGAATATTCAGTCGTAACTTACAATTTTTAGGAAAACATTCAGTTTTCCCTTATAATAGAGTTGATTGCACCGCTCAAAACTGAACCCATAAAAAGTATTATGAGCTTGTAGTATATTGACAAAATCTTGCTGATGTAATTGAAAATGAGTTTCGACTCGATTCAAAACCGACGTCATTCGTTTTGGTGATTTTCTGATTTTTCATTTTGTCTATGGTGAAAAAGTGATCGCACCGATTAGAGATATACTGGGGTTTTGAACACTTCGAGTCTATTTTCCTTTCTCTTGAGATTTTTGTTTCATGAGTAGTTATGAGAAATTTGAAATAGAAGCTGGTATAAAGAGAACTGTTGCCTTCAAAACTACGTATTGAATGAGAAGTTGCCACCAACAAATTTTGGTGCAACTTTGCACGGCCCCAACTCGGATGTTGAAGGGACTTTTCTGTTTTTATTTGGCTGTGAACAACAGCCTTCAGGTTTTTGAACTCACACAAGATGCTTGCATGCCAGTTGTTGTGAACACTTCAACTACTCGGATTTTGGGATTATGACTGGCCTATGTATTTACATCAGTCGACATAAGAGAGGCTGCTCCTTATAACGGTCTTTCATCTCATAACTTGATGAGTGTGGTTTCAAATTATATTACAAATTTATCAAATGAAAATATATTGCGGGGGTTAAATCACGCGACAAACGCGCATATATGAGTATTTTTGTAAAAACTTCAGAACAGAGGTTTTTCTCAATACTGGGAGATTTTTGTGCAATTTTTTCATTGCTGGCAAAAATGTTATTTGAATTGCTTTGCGTTCTATTCCTGATCATTACTTTTTTATTACCTTTGAAATAACAGTAAGTCATGAGTATACCCATAGTTATAAGTATGTTTTATTCAGTTTGAAAAATGGACAATCTAATAATAAAAATAATAACTAAAATCGTCCGAAAACGGTAGAAATATTTAAATTTACTCAAAGAACAGTCCCTGGACTATCAGGTCGAATTGGAAGTTCTCATCATCGGTGATCTTGATGGTTCCATATCAACAACTTTTTAATTTCAAAATGGTAAAGCCATAATGCGGGTATTATTCCATTTTCTGCAGCACTTATAGGAAATAGACAAGACAAGGGTAAGTACTTCTTTATGCTCAGGGATCTTTTTTCGATAGAACACCTGAGCTTTGGAACTCCTTGCCGGGATAGGTTTTTCCTGTGGCTTACAAACTTCAAAAATTCAAAGTGAATGTTAATTCGTATCTCCTGTCATTACAGGGCGCTCCTTTCATATGAATCAACATATAAAAAAATATACATTTCGTGGAGAAAAAAAGTACTGAACTTTTAATAGTATATTACTGTATGAGGCGGAGAAGCATGACTTTTCTTGACGCGCCCGATATTACGCGCCGAACGAAGTGAGGCGCGTAATAGAGGGCAAGTCAAGAAAAGTCGCTTCTTTGCCGAATAAAGTATACTATTTTTTCTTCAAACGTAGCAATTTTCAACCATAAATAGTACAATTCATACGCTATTTTTACTCGAAATTAACTGTGACAACTATCAAAGTCGTCTAGATGTTAGAAATTAAAATAATTAGGTCGTCGGTGGGATTTGCTTCTCCCTGGTTACAGTTGTTTGACAGTTATTTTATGTTATTAAAGACAGCTTATTGTTGCAACCGCAAGCGCAAATTTAGTGCGGAAATGGAAAACCTAAACGAAATTGAGTCCGCGGCTAATGATGCAGTAGCAAGTTTGGGGCCCTCCACGTCCGGAATAAAGTATCGGTTAGCGTACAGGCACTTCCAAGAGTGGTGCGATACAAGAGGAGTACGGCAAGTTACCGAAGACGTTTTACTGGCATATTTTAATATAATGGAAAATGAAAATAAATGGAAATCTTCTACAATGTGGTCACGATACTCTATGATAAAATCCGAGTTAGTTATTAGAAAAAATGTGGATATAAGCAAATTTTTAAAGTTACGTGCCTTTCTGAAAAAGACAAGCGAAGGATATACTGCAAAGAAGTCTAAAGTTTTCACTAAAGACGAGTTTGATAAATTTTTGTTTGAAGCGCCAGATAAGTTGTATTTAGGATTAAAGGTAAAATAAATTATATTGCAAAGCATGTAGTATACTCTACTAAATTATAAAAATATTTCAGATTGTTTTGTTAATTGGGGTTACCGGCGCCTGTCGATGCGACGAATTGGTAAAAATGAAGACTGTGGACATTGAGGATAAAGAAAATGTAATAATTATCAAAATCCCAGACAGTAAAACACGACAAATTAGATCTTTTACGATAATTGGTCAAAACTACATTAAACTGTATAAAAAGTATGCATCACTGCGGCCTGAAAATTTCACAGAAAACCGATTTTTTATAAAGTACCAAAATGGAAAGTGTTACCGAAGCGTCATGGGAATACATTCGATCAGCGCAGTAGCCCAAAAAGTAGCTAGTTATTTAAATTTAAACGATGCAAGCGCATACACGGGTCACTGTTTACGACGAACTTCAGCAACACTTTTAATTGATGGAGGCGGAAATCTAGAATGCCTCAAACGACATGGGGGCTGGAAATCAAGCACGGTTGCCGAAGGATATATAGAGGATTCAATAAGAAATAAGAACGATAATGCTCAAAAAATTTTAAACCCTCATGATTCGCCAACATCGGGAATGATTGCTGAAAGTTGTGCTCGACCATCAGTATCATCAACAATTACCAATGCGTATCAAGAGTCGGGAACATTTTTGCACGGTTTCAATTTTGAAAATGCTTCATTAACTAATTGTACTTTTAATATTACTATAAATAAAAATGATGTTTAATTGTTGTTAATGACATTTGTATTGTTGCTTTGTGACATGTTTCATATTGTTGCCATGACAACATTTTTCCCTCCGCCGCGCCGTAAAGAAATGGGAAAAAAAACTGCTGCCGGCGGAGACATCAAACTTTGACAGGATCAAGTTAGATAAGTAATGTCATCATTATTTAACGTTTGAAGAAAAAACTCTTTTTCCACCACCCTTAGTTGGGTACATGCCAACTATCCTGATACAGTCCTTTGCTTCGACCACTGAAGTCAGTCTGGGTAATTATCCGTTAAGCGGGCTCCATCGTAAAATTGAAAAATTTTTGGTGGAACTTACGTATTTCGGCCTCCTGAACAAAAAAATCTAATAAAGTTTTTGGGGCTCGCAACTAGCTTCGGAGATACGGCCCCCCAAAGACAGGAAATCGGGGTTTTACGCCTATGTTTGTTTCTCAGCCAATTCCGCTCGAAATTCATCCTTCTTTCTATCAGCACAATATACACATTCTATACCACCTTCTTCATCACTTTCCAACAGAATTATAAGCATTTTTCACCACAAAACTCTAAAAGGTAAATCGTCATAGAAATTCGAGGTTAGCAAAACAATAGAACGCGCATCGCGCTTTCTACTGTTTTGCTAACTTCGAATTTCTGACGATTTAGATTTCAGAGTTTTGCAGTCAGAAATGGAAAAATGCTTATAATTCTGTTGGAAAGTGATGAAGAAGGATATATAGAATGAGTATATTGTGCTGTTAGAAAGAAGGAGGAATTTCGAGCGGAATTGGCTGAGAAACAAACATTGGCGTAAAACCCCGATTTCCTGTTTTTGGGGGCCGTATCTCCGAAACTAGTTGCGAGCCCCAAAAACTTTATAAGATTTTTTTTGTTCAGGAGGTCGAAATACGTAAGTTCCACCAAAAAATTTTTCAATTTTACGATGGAGCCCGCTTAACGGATAATTACCTCAGTCTGTATTCGATATCGAGTTTTCGGCTCCGAAAACCTTCTCTCAGGAGGACGTAGGCTCGTGTTGTCTGCTCAGTGCTCACGATTCTAATTACCAATGATCACTCATTCCGCATTGTGGGAAATGCTCATCGGTATATTCGATGAATTTAAACTACAATGTATGGATGACAAATATTTTCCTTCAATAAATACCATCCACTCGCCCCTCTCAGCAAAAGCATTCCCCTAGACCAAGTCCAACCCTGATCGGACGAGATGACCTAGATTCGAAAATATTATAGACCGCTTGGCGCTACAAATGAATGGCGTCTCCGCTTCAGCACGGAGAAAATCCGAACGGGCTCGTGTATAACATTGCGTTCTAGTTCCGCCGATTCCTGCTAGGTCTCTCCTGCAATGTGGGGTTGCATATCGGATCGCTGATATGCGGAACAAAATAGAAGACACTGCCAAACCCAAACAAACCGAAAATGTGACCAAATGTAGAGTAAAAATAGTAAGTGGAACGTTTCTGTAATCGTCGTTTGGAGCTTGCATCTTTATTAAACTCTTGATGTTTGCATGAAAGCGTATCAATCGATAGCATAACTTGTTGAATGCAGGTTTGTTGGGGTAGTGACCCGAGTGATCTCAGGATGGAATTGAAAACTGAAATCATCGATGCTCTGAAATTTAGGGCTCCATAGGAGGGCCAAATGAATTTTTGACATGTTTTTCTTGTGTACGTATTTATTTTTCTGTTTTGGTTTCACATATGGATTTTGATTGAATATTGAGCTCATGCCAAATGGGTGATCACAAGGTAGCCTAATTCCATTTTCATATCTGGTGTGATTTCGGGTCCTCAGTGGTGTTAGGGTAGGCCAGACGAAATGGGTGGTTGCGCAAAAGCATTACAGGAAATGTATAAAGAGCGAGTCCGTCGACCTAATCATAGTCGACTAGATGCTGGCGCGCTCATTTGTTGAGCTTTCAAGTTTTTTGTTTTCAGTTTCATTCGAATGTGTGAATAGTGCGGTAATGAAACGATGAGACTCGTTTGGTGAGTTTTCGGCGATTATTTCTTTCAAAACGGAAAGAGGTGCTTCACGGTGATGACGAGGCAGATCTTACCGAGTATTAGGGTGAAAATACTCATATTAGCAGATGCGGTGAAATTGACATTATAAAATGTTTTGATCGAAATAAGTGATCGATGCCAATGTATATTGAAAAGTATCGGAAATCCACTTGGAAGTAACTAAAAATAGCATGAAACTCGCTACAAGATTGCTCAGTGTCGAATTTAGGATATTTGAAGTTTTCACGATAGATTTATTAGTTTTTTGTTTTACATTTTTTTACTAGCCATATACAGTTTCTTCACAAGAATTTCAAAAAGAACTCGCTCATCATGATTTTTTTCACGAATAAAAATATCTTGAAGAAACATACGCAATCTTCAGTGTTCTATCGTAGCGTTTTCATAATTTTCTGAAATTCTGTGGGTTCGTAGATCAAGCCATATGGGATGCGTTGATACTGACCATGGCTTTTTTTCGAACCAGCAAAAAATGTTGCCACTTCCTCACCATTTTTATTGGGAATTTGATTTGTATTCAATTAAGTGCGATAAAGATTCACTATTATAATCGAACAAATATTCTTCAAATTTTACAATTGGTTGGAAATGAAATGGCTACGCACCCATCTATAGTCTATTTCGAGAATAATGTAGAGTAGATTAAGCTGGAATATTGCCGTTGCATATATGAGTTTACTCTAAGTTATTCTTGAAATAAACTATAAAGCATTTGTATATTTAATGTTTATATCTCCACGATCTGCCCACAGTCGGTTTATCAATATAATCTAGCTTTTAACTAGAAGCTTAGATGGCGATTGACAAACCGACTAGGAGAAGTAACTAATCAAATATTACTATGGTCCCTGGACTTTGCTGATAGTCAGTACAAATGCAAGACGCACTAGAATCTGCAAACGTTCAGATCAGAAGAGCATGACAATCAGAACAAACGCATCTCCTGAAAATTCTTCATCTGAGTAAAACAGGTACCCGAATAATTTTCAGTATTGCCTGTATTTGATTTAATTTAGTTATTTTCTGTAATAAGATATTATATATATATTTATATCAATGAACGAACGAATGCAGAAAACAAAATTATATAGATACAACTCATAGCAATCGATTACTACATCTGTTCAGAACTTCAAACCACTCTATTCAAAATAAGGTAGGATTTATCGCTTGAATAGTCGATATGTGCGACTGAACTTTTTCAAAAAATCACATATAAAATAGTTAAAAAAACTCGTCAATAGATACTTGATGAAAATCTAAACTTAAAAATACTTGAGTAATAGATCGAAAATACATCACCAAAATATGTAGGTATATGAAAATTACATGGTTCTGATTATTACAAGTGAAAATGGACATGAATTCATGATATTTGTTGAAATTCGTCCAGTGGGAATTGAGGATTCAGTATTTCGAAAGGCAATTCATGGTCTGTTAAACTTTCTTAGTGCAAAAACCTAACCTAACCTAGCACGGAGTGTTTCAAGGTGAGGAGCCGGGGCAAATTTATACGTTATAATTCGATTGAATATTCCGATCTTGGCTAGTAGGGAGTTTCCCAACGGGGCAGAGATTTTTCATTGAGGATTTCTCTCTGTCGTGTTGGAGAATGACTCGTTTCATGGTTGACGGGTCCGCGAATAACCATGCTTCTTCTGAGGTTAGGCGTACGGAGTTAGTAGCAAGCCTACTTGCTGAAGAACTTCAAAAGAAGTCGATGACATTTGGTATGTTTATACCATAATTCACGTTTACTTCTACTACTAGGTACTATGCCGATCCTCGTTCTTGAAGGAAAAAATTAGAAACCTGTTTTATAGTGTATCATTGTGCATTATCTTCTTCCCAGCAACGATTATATTGGTAAACACACACCTGTGACTATTCCATTAAGAAATTAATTGCCATGTGATATGAACTTCCCTGGTGATACGTATGAACGTATGGGACCTTATGGAGCTTATATTGATCGATAACTAATCCTTTCACCCCCATCGTATTGGAGGTGTAATTAAAAATAGATTCCATGTTGTGTTTCACATGGATCATACGAAATTTGACTCTCGTTTGGCATCTTTCAACAAACCTTAATCAGAACATCTTCATAACATTGAGTAAGAGATTATTTTTGTTAAATTCATCACAGTAACCTATATTGGAACGTTTCCCGTACACATGTTACTAAAGAATTTCAGAAATATACAAAGTTATGAGTATAACTTCTGTGTTATTTTCGATTTATCGTCTATTTTATGTTTTTGTTTCTTATTTTCGAGATGTTGCGATTGTCAGTATTAATAATTTTAATGCATAGTTTTGTTTCTGCATCATAGGATGATCTTGATTCTCAACTATCGAAGCTCATACACAGGGTGATCAGAATTAGATGGTCAATTTATACAGAAACAATATTTATATTAATTATTTCAAAAGTAATTATATGATTATTCCGTATCATAAAGATTAGAGTGATTATCAGACTATTGATATTCGTGACATCTCAATCAATATGGCCATTGAAATTCAGCAAAGTGATGAGGCCATTGTTCGAACCGAACAGTTAAAATTTCTTTTTTTTATAATTTCTTTGGTTGTCTGGTATGAGATGGTTATTGACAGAAAATGAGTACGTTGAAGTACTTGAAATAGAACCTTTAATCAAAGTCTCAACAAGAATTCGAAGAAAATATTGAAGTTGCATTTTTCAAAATGGAAACAACAAATGAAAACTCACTCCGAATATTCCATTTAGTACATTGTTTTGGCTTCCATAATCTAATGTGCAATATGAATCACTGTCGACCATGGAAAAGTTCAGTTTAGTGTTTCATGTTTCTACCAATTCTCGGGAAAATTTGAACATACGAGTAGCGTTAGAATGCTTTTTGTCTGTTTCCAAACTCAACTATTGATTACGAAATTGTATATGAGATTGCCATGTGAAACAAAGATGGTTTCGGAATAAACTATGAGATTATAACTTGTAAAAGTTGAACCTTTTTCTAGGGATATTACCCTAACACCAAACTGATATTTTTGCCCTGACGTGCGTTCCGCTAACAAGGTTAACATCTTCAGGAGAAGAAAATTTATATTAAATCTAAAGACTAGGGAAGCTGTTTATATACCCAAAGTTTCTTGGTCCGATATGGACTTTGTTTGTTACTACTGATTATTCTAACTAATTTTCTCGATAATAAACTATTGCAGCCACTACCTGCGAAGTTTTTTGGTAAAGTTTTTTAGTCCGATATGGATTTAGGCTGCTATTACTGAATGTTCTGATTGATTTCTCAACCAATTCACAATTCATGCTGTTTTTACATTTTGCTATTCATTAAACTTTCATCGAGTAGCCTTGTGTCATGCACACGCTCAATCAATTGCTTTCACCATTTTTGTGGCCATTGTCTAGAGCGTGTTGGACGACATTGAATTTTTCTATTTTTCTGTATTCCATGTGTGCAAAATGCTCCTTGAAACTGGTTTCAATGGCTCGTCGGCTCTGGTCGATGTATTTGTTGTTGCAATCTTGACAATTGATTTCGTAAATTCCAAATTTTCTGTATTCTCTAATTTATCTTCTGGATTACCGAGAAGTTGTTGTAATTCATAGGGAGTTCTATATTCCTCTTTCACATTTACTTTGGTAATACTTCGGTCGGTATGAGCACCTTTTATTTTGAATTTTTTTTTGGTGAACTCACGTGATTCGGTCTTCTCTACAGAAAATCTAAATGAAATTATCGGCGGACTCTTATATTTTCGGAGATACAGGGCCTTTTTCGTGTAAAACTTCACAATTTTCCACATCAAATTTCTGGTGTTTGAACACACAAAATTCATCCTTCTTCTGATCAAACACTACACACTTTCCTATTCACTCGTTTTCAACATTTTCGAGCAGAAAAAACCATTAGTTTTTCAAAAAATCCAACTTTCTCCAAAAGTCAACATTAATGCATTCATTAACAATAACAATGAGAGCGGCAACACTGCAAATACATCACTTTATAGAATATCTGCTGAAGTCCTATAGTGTACTGAGGTTCATAAGGGATTACTATAACTTATTATTACTCTCTTTGAAAAATCGGATATTTTCGGGGTATTTCCCTAAATTAACATTTCCTAATTATCTTCTCAACTATCTCTCAGTTAAAACCGTTCACTTCAGCTACCCAATCACTCTTTTTTCACAAACAAAGTCCATATCGCACCAAAAAACCTCAGGTATATACAGCTTACCCAAGTATTCAGATTTAGTATCAATTTTCTTCTCCTGAAAATGCTTACCTTGCTAGCGAAACGCGCGTCGAGTGAAAAAGTATGAGTTTGGTGTTAGGGTAATTGATCCCTAGAAAAAGTTTCATGGTTTTGAAAGTCAAAATGTAAATTTCCTCGAATATCACCGGAAACTACATTCTCAAAAACACTCTGTGGATTTCCTCAATAATGTTCATTTTATTTTGAATAAACCTTTCACCTTCAATTTGTTTCCGTTTCAGTACAAAATCTCCAATATGCAACGGTGCCCGTACATCCACGAAATGAAGGAACGGCTTCTAGGAGAGCAGATTCCGATGGAGGTGATCCCAGCGAGTAAGATCCCCACACCTCCACCCTTCGAAATGGACCAAAAACCCTTCGCGAAACATCAACTAGTTCCAACTGTAGTGAAGGTAATTATCAATATTCTAGCTCGTGATTAAATTCTTAGAGACAGAAAATATGGTTAGATGAAAAGCATAATAACATAATTTCTACTTGGAGTGGAATTTTCATCTGTTTTCGTGATTATCATCGAGGATATCAGACTTTTTTCCTTCTTTTACTCACTGCGTTCAATTTTCTGGTATTTCTCAACACCCATTGTAAGAACCATGTCCTCTATACGAATTCATACAGGTTGATTGCTTTATTCTATCTCCTATACTGAGCGCTGGCTATAAGCTCAAACAGACGTGAAAAACTATCATATTTTTTTGCAGTTGAACCCGGATGGATATGGATCCCATACCTCACCAGCCCACCGTGAAGCGGTTGATCGCACCCCACTCATAGTTAAAGAACCCGAAGATGACTACCATTACATTCATCGAAAAATGTACCCGAAAAATGCCAAGTAAGTGGAAAACTACAAAATTTAAAATATTTCATATTCCCTCGAAGGTTCAACTGGTGACTGGCTTTTTTGGAATCAAGCCTGTATATCAGTTGGTGGAAATACGATTCCAACCAACTTTGCAGAAGTAGTGGACTGAAATTTGATAGTAAAAAATACAAATCAAGGATTATTTTTCAAACATAAAAAGAATGTGATATTTTGTAAATATGTTTGCTTGAATGTTTGTTGAAGAGGTGAAAATATTCTGGAATCCATGTTTTGGGTTTTCTCTCCCCTAGAAATGAAAAGGAAAAAGCTTTATAATATCTGTTTTTGGCCAAAATGGTATATTCGCTCCGATACGTAACTGAAAAATTAAAAATATGCAAAAGTGATTGACAATCTTGTCAAGTACATATTGTATTTTCAAGAATTTGTCGCTACGAACTGAAATCGCAATTCCATTGAAAATATTCCAAGATAAGCTTGAAAAGGAAGGCAGACTAGCTTCCGAACATTTTGAAAGCAATATTGGAAAAAAATCATTACACTTCATCGAAATCGAAATTCATAACAGTCTGTTCGGATACCTGAGAAATATCAATCATATCAAAAAATCAACAAAAATATAAGAAAATATTCTTAGTGCAAGCGTTTTTTCAAGATTTACAATATCCATTAATCACTAGTGAATAACGAAAATCAATATTCACTGCTATTAACATATTGGTGGTGAATAATGATTTCATTATTCACTAGTGATTAATTAGTGTTTGAACGTCATTATTTTGTGGTGGATTAATATTTGTTCTGTAGTTTTCTGGGTTTGTAACCTACCACAATCTGAAAAAATAAGAATTAACATTGGAACCAATACGAGTGTAGAAGGGCTACCCAGAAAGAACTGTTTTTTAATAGACGCAGCAACTTTTCGGGGTAGATTACAAATCTGCCCTTCTATACTTGTATGGATTCCAATATTAATTCTAATTTTTTCAGATTGTGGTAGGTTACAAACCCAGAAAACTACGGAACGAATTCGGTATTCGAGAGAATTGACAATAAAACGGTATGGTGCCGTATTTGGTGATCAGTGTGATAGCTAAGGGAGATACTGAGTACCTATATCTTTTCTGTCCGTTTGATACTGAGATAATGTGTAATTACTGTAATGTCATGTCAGATATAGCTCGTTTTGTGTAACTGCGTTGATGTGTAAACGTTAGAGGGGATCTAAGCACGAAGTCGGTAAAGTGCCAAGAGGTTGGTAAAGTGTTTTGCCGACTTCGTCTTCTTCCGAGTGAACAATTGGTCATTTTCCAACTTGGAAGTAGTTGAGAAAAGAGCACTTCTTCGAATGATTTTGAATGAAATTTTCCCCTTGATATTTCAAGCGAGCTGAGCACAAAACCATTTGATTGAAATGTGACGTAAAAAGTTATGTGTGGAAATGGCTCGGAAATGACGTGTCGACCACTACATTCGAAAAAAGTTGCGTTATTTGCAGGAAAATTTGTTTCTCAGGAACAGGAATGGAGATAGGGTCAGTAGGAAAGTTGAATATCTCATACCTTTGTTTGAATGATTCTTTTAGTTATATATAGTAATAAATTATTATTATCATGGTACCGTTGGCACCAAGCGACGAAATGCATTTCTTTTCTTCTGGGATTTTGATAACAGTTTTGATGACATTTTGTCACGAGTCGAATTTGTTTTTATCTTTCACACTACGTTACACTTGCAGCAAACAGCTGCTCAGTCTTCAACTTTCAAATATTTACCTACCCTTTCCTATGTTTCCTGTAGCTAGTTAGCCATCTTCTCTTTCAATAGATTTTTTTTCATGAAGGATACAACGCTATTATTCGATAAACTACCCACCCAAGATCACAATCGATATAAAGAAGACATTGGGGAACATAATTCTTTTTTCAGAAAGAAACAACTTTTGAGATTTCTGGTATTTTATTTTCCAAATCAATGCCATAAGGTTACAAAATTTCAAACGATGTAACATCAAACATTCAGCAAATATTATCATTTGATAAGTGTAAATCATTTATAGACGTTTGAGACATTCACAGAAATGAAGTCTATCTAAAACAGCTACTCCTCTGCCAATGTAGCGCGACACAGGCTGTATCACATAAGAGTCACTTTTCCTTGTTCAATTCGTAAACCAATTACTCAAAACTTGAATCAAATAGTTACCATTTTTAGGATATTTATACAAAAGTAGGGTAGTTTACAAAAAAATATCATTCATCCGAATAAAATTATCGTGAGTAATTACACAAGGGCTCTTTTAGCAAAATGACGTATTTCTGAAAGCATGTGCTATGCTGAGTTTTTCATATTGTCGAAAGAGCCCGACTCCGAAGGAATATAACCGAATGCAGTTTTTTTTACTGACAACATGCTTGAATGGAAAATCATCAGGTTTATTTTGATGCACGAGTGTAATTCGGTAGAATATTTCCGGAGTTAAAACAACGACGTTTAAAATTCAGTATTTATGCCTGTCAAGATGACAAATGTACATTTTAACAATCGTTACTATAGATACACGGACCGAGCGGGTATTTTTCGATACCTACCTGGTATTTACCAGCCCGAAAATGTCCCGCCGGGAATTTATCGGGAGTAATTACACAAGTGCTTCAAAATTACCGATAATTTTCCATGAAAGCATGTTGTCTAAAAATTGCATGAGTTTATTTTCATATTTCGTCGAAAGAGCCGTCTCCGAAGGAGGAGGGCTCTTTTAGCAAAATATGAAAATAACCGAATGCAGTTTTTTTTACTGACAACATGCACGAATGGAAAATTATCAGGTTTATTTTGATGCAGCTGTGTAATTCGGTAGAATATTTCCGGAGTTAAAACAACGACGTTTAAAATTCAGTATTTATGCCTGTCAAGATGACAAATGTACATTTTAACAATCATTACTATAGATACACGGACCGAGCGGGTATTTTTCGATACCTACCGGGTATTTACCAGCCGGAAAATGTCCCGCCGGGAATTTATCGCTGTAATTGATCGAAAATGTCCCGCTTCATATGGGATTTTTAACATACGATGGAAATATTCGAAAAAATAAGCTGATCTCCTCTGAATAAATCGACATTTCGATGACATTCAATAATCTGACTATAAACTGAGACTCGGGAGTGACATTAGAGAAAATTATTATTTTTATGGAGAAGAGGAAGTTTTGCGGAAGTGACTTCAGATTTAGCAAACATTCACTGTTCTTATGTGTTAATCAATCACTCAAGAGAAAAATACGAAGAGTCTATCTAAAACAGCTACTTCTCTGCCTACATGGCGCGGCGGGCACTGCATCATATTGAAATAAGTTTCTATTGCTCAATTTGTATACCAATCACTCGAAACATTAATCAAAGAGATAATGTATATTTCTACACAAATAGAGAGTAGTTTGCAGAAAGATAACATCTAATTCTCAAACCCAGACATGCCTGTTCCGGTCACAGAAAAATATAGCTTGAGTTCAAACTTCTATAAGTGATTCACACATATCACCAGAGTACGTTTGCTAAATATTCGATGTTACTTATTTTGTAGAAGTTTTATATTCTTTCTGCATTGACTTGGAAAACAAAAAGCAAAAAATGACTTCCTTAAAAATAAAGTAGACAGTTTCAGAAACCAATACTAGTTATTTAAAGAATCCCGTTCGTCGAGAAACATCAAGAATTGGCGGTTCAGAGCATCACAGGATTACTAATTATATACAAGCATGAGAGATGAAGATCGTATATTGTTATCACCTTTCCGAAAAGGCATATCTCGTGGAAGCTCATACGGTTTAATGAATCGAAAGTAAACACGAAAGGATACTCGTGTGTTTGTCATAATAAGCTTCGCATGCTTCCGCACGCCTATTGCACCCCATGAGAGGGTAGGGGGATGCTCAGCTGGATCAATACACCACCCGCTCTCATGTTGATATGATTTCTCTTTGTTTCGGCACGATTTGCAGGACTGTCGATGTCCAACAGATCAGAATAACACTGCAGATAAATAAATATATTATTGGATCACAGGAATAAAAATTATTTTCGAATAATCTCCGAGATCAACGGCGAACAGATGCTGGATACAGCGCGGGTCGGCTGGAAATATTTAATTAGCGGATTTATTTATGAACGAGGATTGATTGCTAATTACATCGAATTCGTGGGATTATAGAATTTTGGGTGAGGTCGTAAGATTTACTGGGTCAAAATCCCGGGTAGCCAACATTCCAGCCAATGGAGAGGCTGCCGGAGAGATCATGTGATTTTCCGCAGCTTCCCTTCCGTATTCGGCATTTCGGGAGTATTCAGTTCGGTTTGCAAGCCATCCTCCGTTTCCGAATGAACGATACTCCGGTTTTATTGGCCTTCGACGTGAAACTGAGCGGGTTCCGGTGATCTCACGAAAGGTGAAATGCTTCTCAACAATTGTCACGAAGAATGGGACAATCGTCGCGTTTTCCGGAATTGCGGAATGTGAGGGCTACAGCTCAGTTGGGTGAAAACGGTAACTTCTGTACTTTCACTTGAACTCCCCGAAAAAAAACAGTTGAAATCCCGGAAATGGTGGACACCAGTGTGAAAGTTTCCACCGTCGAGGTGGAGTCTGTTGACAACATGGCCACCCTTCCTGTGTCCCGAATCCATGGTGGTAACAACGATTGTGATAATGATAAAAACTCCGCCAACAAAGACATGAACTTGAAATTCGTCCGGCCTAAACCCGATAAAAGGTTTGTAGTTCTATCACAACTTCTGATGCGCAAGCAAGAAAAGATAATTTCAATGGTTGATCCATATCAAATCAGAACAAGAATTTATCCCGCAATATTCCCATATGAAAATAACAAAAACAACTTAATAAAACAAGCTTCTTGGTAAAAGAATAATCCAAATTCTTGAGAGATATGGGGGAGTTAATGATTTATAAATTTCTTCTTTGCATCAATCAAAATTTCCATTCTCTCGTATTCCTTCTAGGGCGTGATTAGAGACAAGAAAACTTCAAATTCCATTGTTGGTTGAAACCAATATCAACAGAATTCAAGTACATCTTCTTTTTTGAGAAACCCGATTTGATAATAGCTAACACCATAACAATACAAGTTACAATATTGAAATGGCATTAATTTTTAAGTTTGGTTTGCAATTAGCAATTCTTGTTAGAATTACTTTCATGAGCAATTACTTTTTGTTTCATCCTTGAAAATGGTTCATTTCTTGAAGATTCCTCATAGTGTATACGACCTATTCTTATGAATACTGTTTGGGGATCGAGATCGATTTGTTGCTCATCAAAAATATCATTGATAAGTGTACCTTCAACAGTTGAATCGAGACTGAGCGACTAGTCTTTCAATGATTTTGTTATTCAGTTGAAGCCACACCCACCAAATATCTCTTTTACACAGCTTCTTCTTCCGATACAATGTAAGACGAAGCTGTAGAACTTATGGCCACCAAAGGTGTGCTGGTATGTTAATAACCCCATCTAGAAGTTCAAGACGATACCCATTCCTATATTTTTCTTTCCCTGTATCTCATCTGCAATTTTCAAACTTGATTGAAGTATTATTCGAATTTAATTTGCTGTTAACTGAATTGGTGCAATCCGTTTTCCAAGGGATTCTACTCGTATTGCAGAGACATATATCATCACATATATGCCTTTCATATCCATATCTCAGACACTCTGATGAGGATTTCGAGAGGGAGAGCTCATTAGGGTTAATGACTATTGAGTTTCAATGGTGTGTTTTGTCTTTTCAGTTGCAGCTACAGTCTACAAGTTCACTCACGCACTTTCAATAACGATCTCATTTCTCCGGAATATGTCAGAGATGAATTTAAACAGAATTCGTACGCTCTGAGTATTTTCACTCTCGTTTATTTATCTAATTTTATTCCAATTGGAATCAGTTCGTAAATCACGAATTCAACTGACTCAAAATGAGAAAAAACGTGTTCAATCTCCCGAACAAATATTATGATTCCACAACGTCGTGCCTTCTATATCCCCGAAAAGGTTATTGAAACATGAATCGGTTGGATTAAACACGCAAATCCCGTCTATTTCACGACTACGCATATATAGGCCAGGGAAATCTCGTTCGAAATCGATCAAAAGTAGCTTCAATAAAGAATTCTCTAGTGAGAAAGGTTAGTATCTAAAAGAAATCTTGTCTTTCGTAATTGAAAAAAAAAACATGCTCAAAATTTATAAACTGACAAATCTGAAACTTTTTTGAACATTTTCGGAAACTCACTGAATAATAAATTCTGTTTCGTTTCTTCCTTGTGCAATTCTTCACAAGACTATATCAGTTTCAGATTCGTTCAACTAATATTTCAGTTGCAAAAATTACGTTCCCCTCACTTTGGTACAGCAGCGTCCTTGAGGATCGCCCACACCTATGTCTTGAAATTCTTGTAATTATAGAAAAATCGTCGGAAAAAACAGTATTGATATTATAGTGACAATGTATATCTGATTGTTCAGGAATTGAAAAAGCTATAAAATCGTCATCAATATGCATGAGTTTAACTTTAACATTAATTTATGGAATTTTAAGCGACTTAAACTCGATAATAAAAATCCACGATAATGGAATTAAAAACTACTGAATCGTTCTATTTGTTCACGAAAGCGTGTGTTATAAGTACTATAACAAGCCTGAAGAGGCTGTTGTATAGGAAAGCACGTGTAGCGGTTTTATAAACTGTCTGGTGAAAATAACATCATAATAAAGTGTTTATAAATTACGCAGAAATGTGTATTTTCACTATTGGACCAATTTCAATCGTCATTTTTGGCTTTTTATTCTGTTGGAAATATTTATGACCAATATTTCCTAGGACTGCTTCCTAGGATTTGAGAAATGAATTTTGCTCCGAATCAAGAAACTTTTATTGATAGCCTCAATAGAAATCACTTTGAGGAACAATGAATATACAACTTCAGATGCAAAAAAGTATCCGAGGGCCATCTAAATGTCCTTGATCAATTCTTCTGTCATTTCCAGAACACATATAATGCTAGGTATACGATTCACATAAATTTTTTCAAATGTAATAGTGTGTGTAGATGATTTTTGAAACATCACTGAAGCACTTTAAACTGTTTTTACCTGTAGGTACATTCTGAATGGAATAATACAGTTTTCTGTATTCTTCTTACTGAAATTAGTAAGAATCGCAGATGAAACTGTGGTATATTGTGACAAGTATGGCTTTTCGTGAGGTATCGACCAGTTCAATTCAATGTTTACCTGTCCATGGACAATTTGCACTTTTTTTATTCTTTCGCAGTTTTTAAATTCCTGCAAATAACATAACACGGAGGCCAACTCTTACAATGATGATATTTCATTCCCGAAACCATCTCACTAACAATTTTTCTGCATCAAGGTTGAGCCATTCCAAAATAACCCAATCTTTCATTCAATCTCTTCGAAGTTCATTCAGTAGGACTGTTACACTAAATTTACAACTTCACAAAATTCACTTCGAAATCGAAATGAACCTCGTCTTTTTTGAACAATGAGCCCAGAATTCTCAACTTAGACTATGGTGTGGAGTTTGAACTGCAGCATTTGACCAAAAAAAAACGCCAGTTCTCTCGAATCTTTTTCTTCGATGGCCGCATATATAAAACTGTCCTCCGACCGGTGCCATGTGCAGGTTTCTTCACATGAAGTAAATCCTGCATTTACTTTCGTCGATACAAATGAAGGAATTGGTTGGTTCATATTATAGAAAAAAAAAAAAAAAAAAAAAAAAAAATTGTTGGGTGTTAATTTTTTTTTATGATGCAATTTTATTGTGAAGTCCAGAGAAGTGTCACAAGGCTTTGCCATCGGACGCCGTTGGGAGAGGTGGAAGAAAAGAGAACCCTACCCCACCTGAGATGAGCAAGAAAAAAACGTCCTCCATCATCGTTGAAGAAAAGAAAGAAACGTTGTCCCTTACGAATTTGTTCCCGTTTTTCACATCCTTTGGGGCAGAATTTAGAAAATATTTTCTTGAAGCCTACGCCATACAAAGGACGGACACACTTGCAGACCGGTTTCGGGCCCGAACAGCGGTTCAGGCTGTGCATTGATTCACCCCCAAAAGGACTTTCTACCCCTTTTTATTCCCGGAAGGCGTTGAGTTTCGATAAAAACGAAAACGTCTTCCATCTATTCTGTTAATGAATGTTTATACTGAATTTGAAGAAGATTGGACCAAGTCATCACATTGTCCCATACGAAATTTGCTACCGTTTCTCACTCCATTGGGGGTGTAATTTCAAAAAGCCCTTTTGTATCGGATGCCAAGGTCATACAATGAACACACCCTTCAAGTTTCAGGTCTCTTCGATCAGCGGTTTAGGCTGTGCCTTGATCCGTCAGTCAGTTATTAAGGCCAATGCATTTGATTATTATGTTTCTTCTTCACTCCTTTTGTAATTGATATCATAACAAAGCCATATCGAATGCAAGTGATGATATATGACGAAAGTTCAGGCAGATGGGTCGGATATAAACGGAAAGTGTGGTGAAAGGATCCCTAAAGCCTTCTACTCGAGCTTCGGAAAGGAACTGAACAAAGGTATTGTGGTAGATAGAGATCTTATGATCCTTTAAACACCAAAGTCATCTTCTATGTATAAATCAACAAAAAACCTTTGTAGTCATTCAAATAAGAAAGCTAGCTATATAGTACCACGAACTTTTTTGTAGAACAAATAGACACCATAATTTTTCTTGAACATTTTGATCGCCTATACAGAACCGTTTAGTCAGCGCATACCGTTAAAGCATCACGTCTTGTCCGCTTTTCTCCGGTTTGATTTACATATACCTTCTATCATTTCCTACTGAAGATCTTGTTCAACCATAATAGAATATAGACTTCATCACTCCTGAATAGTGTAGCTTTCTGTTAGTGAAATACTTTTCATGATCGGATTTCCGACGATTACCCTTTACAAACAAACAAAGAAAGGTATAAACAAACCCCTTTACAATATTATTATAGATTACTCTGAGTCTCATTTATTGAAGAACCCATTTGGTAATCAGTTTGTAAACCTCTACAATGCTTCATACAGTATCCTCCACCGATAAAGGAAACATGGTAGCAATTACGGCTCTTGTCTCTAGATTGAATCGAAGTTGGCTTCCTGCCAATGCTCATACAGCTGGCGTTATAGAGCAATGCTCCTTCATTAGATGCCTGTATAGAAACGGAAATGAAAGGGGGCGACTCATTTTCTATGCGATAATATTCCTATTGATTCGTTACTAGGACAAAATGGAATGTTTCTAACTTGCTCATAATAAAGTGGCACGTTTCAAAATCGCCGTAGTTGTGAAAGCCACCTAGTTCATAGTTATCGATGACACAAATCGGATATGGAACGTACAACAGGCATAATTTATGACCGCCTAGAACGTTAGAACGGTTGTTACAATATTTTCGGTGAATCGGGGAACGGTTTAGCCATTTCGTTTTTTTTTCAATACTAATATAGCTCGATGCGGTAAAATATTCTAATATTTTCTTATCATAGTTACTCTAAAAGAGTTAGACATGTTTATAGAAGACGTCAATATATTATATTATATTATATTATATTATATTATATTATATTATATTATATTATATTATATTATATTATATTATATTATATTATATTATATTATATTATATTATATTATATTATATTATATTATATTATATTATATTATATTATATTATATTATATTATATTATATTATATTATATTATATTATATCACTAGCTGACCCGGCCACGCGTTGCTGTGGCTAAAGTTTTTGTTGTATTACATACGGAGTTGATGTTGGTATACAAATTCACTGGATTGAGATTTGAAGGGGAAGTACGTTGAACACAATTAATTAAAATGTTCTTACACTTGATATTAAGCAGAAATCAATAGGTACAAAATAAAAATTCATCAGATTTATTATTTCCATTTAATTTTATAACAAATATAAGTATATTACAGCATAATACAGTAAATAACATGTGACGCTTAAACTCATGAATGAGGTAGGCAAGGCAGACAGTCTTAAACTTTTAAACATTAATATCTATTTTTTTGAATAATAAATACTATCAATTTCAATTTAATTTAACACCAATCGGTGCACAATGTTTTTGGTTAACCTGTCTTTAGCTAACACAAATAGATTCGACGGTTTCCCAACACGTGAACACGCAACATATAGTTGCCCATGAGAAAAACATGGATTTTCGTAATCTAAACCATTTTTGGTTGTGCATGACCTTCTGCTGTCCTGATTCTTTGAGCTGGATTTCTTGATTCAATTCGTTCTGCCAACTGATGGGCTCAGCAGCGCCATCTATTGATTACTTACTCAACCCAGTCGAAAGGTATCGACATCTGTTAGAATCATTTGGAGTTAACAGATAATTGTGACTGTCAAATAATAACAGACAAATAATTAGCAATAAATTAAAATTGCGACTATAATTTGAGATTTAAACTATCCTATCTCTCAAGTTGGATCGAACTGCACATGGTGTGCGAATTTTATTATAATCGGTTAAGTGGTTTAGGAGTCCATTGAGGTCAAACATTGTGACACGAGATTTATATATATTAAGATATTATATCATATTATATTATATTATATTATATTATATTATATTATATTATATTATATTATATTATATTATATTATATTATATTATATTATATTATATTATATTATATTACATTATATTATAACATATAACATTATAATTGAAATTGATAATTTTCATTTGTTACAGAACATCGCTGTTTATCGTCATGAGTTTCGTGTACGCCAAACTCCTGGTAGTGATATGCATTGCCTACGTCATATCCGATGCCGTCACCCACAACATTCCGCTCTTCTACTACGAAGGATTCTTCACCTACCTCTACGGCATGAGCATTTTCTTTCTGCTCTACGTTTTCTGCTTTTTGCTGCAAGAGAGCTCTTGTTGCTCGGGGGCGGAAAAGGCCCCGAAGCCTCCTGCCAAGTCCAAAAAGAAGGACAAGGAGAAAGAGAAAAAGAAAGAAATGGAAAAGGAGAAAGCTAAGCCAAAGGACAAAGAGAAGAAGGAAGAGGAGAAGAAGAAGAAAGGGGAAGAGAAACAGGCGAAAGAGAAGAAGGAAAAGGACAAGAAGGGCAAGAAGCAGGAGAAGGTATGGAACATATATATATGTCACTACGACTCTAACTCGTAGACTAAAGGATTCTTGGCGCAGTGGTGCACTGAATTATCATTCTGCCATAACAGTATTGGGGTATTAAACAGTGGCAGACGTACGAAGAGGCAAAAAAAGCTTTTTTCGTGAAAATAATAATTCCTGGCGCTATGGTTCTGTGCCCGGCTCATTATCTGGAAGACTTGGGTTCGATCTCCCAACGGGACAGAGATTTTCCCTTTGGGTATTTCTCTGTCGTATCTCTGCCTGAGATATAGGGAGGAGGAAATTAGTAACAAGGCGTACTTGCTGAAAGTCTTATTTTTCAAATCAAATTTTCAACACTTCTTGCTTCAATTGCTTCTCGATATGTTTTCAAGATATTTTGTATCTGGGGTTTCTAGATATCCTGGATCATAAAACTATTTCGATCAAAATTTGCCTCAATATAATCAAGGAGTTATATGAAGACAAAACGCAAAATTTGACCTCTTGGGGCGTCCGCCACTGTTTGATTCATTCAAAATTATTCAATATGAATCGTTGATTTTTTCTTTGGCTATCTCTCGCCTTTCAATTTTAACGATAGTATGTGGTTGGCATCACTGAAATCAATCAACATTATCTGGCATGTGAAATAATTGCATGTTACCATCTCGAAACTCTCGAATTGGAAGACGTTTTCTTCGAATAGCTCTGTAGAAAACGGTAACGTCCGAATGTCTGAAATCTGAAACTCAGCAATGAAAAACATCTGCCTAGAGTGTCAAGATTTACAAGGCGTGTTTATGAGATCAGTGCGGTACTTTTTTTTCGAAGGGCCTAAATATATAAATTTTTTAGATCAAGCCACATTCATCGTCTCGTCGTCTGTGATCTGGATGGTTGACTGGTCTAATTTGAGCATACTTTCACTTCTCTCCCGTGCTAGGGATCATATGTTAAAAGGCATGTATCGATTTTCTGAAAGTTCGAACGGTTTTTTTTTGAATAACAAAAAGAAAAAAAGTAGGGATATTTTCAGATAACTGGAACCCTACTAGGAGCCTTCTATTGAGCTAACCGTTTCTCTCAATAGTATAATAGTAAAGAGTGACCTGCAAGAACTGAATACCACTCAACATATTTCATTCACATAACAATTGCGGCATCGATAAATTGTTTCTTAACTTTTAAAAATGGAATATCGGGTGGTATGAATTTTTGATGACATATGGCACAAGTTTCACTTTGAACTCAAAAATACATCCTGAAGGTTTTTAACGGATAGGTCTTGTAACATCATGTAAATATAAAATATACTTCGCCTGGTTATTGAACCTCAATATTGTTCAGCGCTACTTTCAATTCTCTAACTTTTCTTAAAATATCTTAAGAAAGTTTCTAGAAAACAATCTCAGAGATAGCATCTGCTGGAGTACTATCAGTTTCTTCTTCAGAAGATGATAACCTTGTCGTTCTATTTATTTCATTCATTTACTTCTTTCGACTCCATAACTTTTTATCTGACAAGTGTCAATATACAAATTTGACTACACAATAAATTATTATCAAACTACTTCCTTTCAACAGGGAACCTTCTCCATCGAAATCAAACAAATCACGAATGTTTATACTCCATCTAACTCAACGGCAATATTTTACCGACGTGTGTTTTCGGATTTTGAAGAAGTTTGTCAATACACTTTTCCAGATAAATTTAGTCGAAATGATGATATGTACAAACCTGTAACATCCGGTTTATCGAATGTTGTGTATACTTTCTCAAATACATTCAATTTGAATGTAAACACTGTTATTAACAAAAACAAATATTCTAATTTGGTCGTCGCCTTAATAAATCATGTTACGCACTGCCATGCTCCACAATTTTTTGCATCCAGTTCAGTTAGACTTCTTTTTTCTAGAAATATGGTATCAAAATGCATCCAGTCTTCATTTAACATGATAAATTTGATCTCATTACTACATTCAGTAGTCCAAAAACCAAATTCAGCAAATTTTTGCTCCAAATTCTTCGTGAAATTGAATAAAAAATAAAATTTCTAGGAACAGTTTGTGGCCTGCTACTGAATCTAGTTGAATCCATGAAGCGACAAGTTATTTTTTTATCCAATTGCTATCATTCAGTGTCTCGTCGATCATTGAAAGTAAGTGATAACGATGTTTGTGCTGAAGTACGGTACGCAACTCGAGGATAAGGCCAATAACGTGCTCTCACGAATTACCACACTAAGCTTACACCTCTTGGCAATTTTATACTCGTGCGTAATAGGCTACTTATTACAAAGGTAGAAAAAAATCTAAACATCTACACCAATCGCGACAGGCACAGAAGAGCCACTTTTCTTGCTCAGTTAGTGTATGAAGCACAAGCAATTTGAATCGAGAATGCAAAAAATTATAGTTTTTTGGGGGCTTTTACCGGGCCGCTCTTTTTCATTATCATCAAAATTCAGAAGAGCAACTACTCAAAACACCAGTCATCAAATTTTATCAAAGAACGGATGTAATCCTGGGTCTTTGGATATGTTCTCGCTACTTAAATAGTTCATGTTTGACATCAAGTTCATGAAAAAATGACATATCTCGATCTGAAAAACATTCTCTAGGAAACTGGAGAAATATATTCAAGGTATCTCGAATACAGCCAGTTTTCGGGTCCGGACCCCCCCCCCCATTGGGAGAATAAGAGATTTTTTTTTCAATTTTTATCGGCTCCTAATTTCCAAATTTTGTTAGAGAACGAAAAAATGTCACATGAGCAAGACAAAAAAATAAAATACAATAATTGAAGAACTTCAATAATTATTATTACATTCCATTGACAACTGAAGAGCAGGCTACATTTAAACATTAGTAAATTTTCATTTTTTAACAACCAATTTCATCAATTTATTCAATTCAATAATCCTCCAATTTCTAAAAAAATAATTCTCAAGAATTAAAAATAGTACAAACAAGATCTGGATTGAATGTTATCCAAACAAACAAATTTTGCTTGAAATTTATGGACTCACTGATTGTTCTTTCCTTTTTTTCTGGTTCAGTCGGTTCAGACGCTGGATCAAACTGAGTAAAATATGAAAATAGAGTCCTCTTCATGTTGTAGGTTCAAAATAAAATGCTTTTTTTTCAACTATCAAATTGCAATTTTTCTCGATGACACATTGAAGAAAATTGACACTTGTCAGGCTTATCGAGGAAAAGTTCGAGAAATTTCTGACAGTGCTGCCATTGGATCCTTTTTGGCAGAGTATTTGAAAAATTAGACTTGTTACATTTGTGATGAGCTAGTGTGTACTGCCGGTAACGATTTGAATATACTATGTATGAGTAGAATATGCTGATGATTAGGTTAAATCAACTCGATTCGATTTAAAAAAAGTGTTTGAACCTACTTTACCTCCTGGCTACACCTTCGAATTTTGCTCATGTCAATCTCTTTCACCTTTTTTTTGGATCTTGCCTAGTTGTTGCTATACGGTTGCTCGTAATTTTGTGTTATATATATATATATATATATATATATATATATATATATATATATATAACACAAAATTACGAGCAACCGTATAGCAACAACTAGGCAAGATCCAAAAAAAAGGTGAAAGAGATTGACATGAGCAAAATTCGAAGGTGTAGCCAGGAGGTAAAGTAGGTTCGAAACTTTACTTTTTTTAAATCGAATCGAGTTGATTTTACCTAATCATCAGCATATGAAATAATTCAATAAGTTGAGTATTTTTGGCCACAACGAACCACAGAAAATCTTGAGGATAGACATCTCAAATCTACGAAAGCGCTGAACGGACATGCAGGAAAAATATTATAATTGCTAGTTTGAACTGTCAATCATACATAATTGTCAATTGACAATTCAGTATAATTGCCAGTTTGAACTGACAATTAGATATAATTGCCATTTCTAACTGGCAATTATAGCTATAATTGCCAGTTTGAACTGACAATTAGGTATAATTGTTAGTTTAAACTGGCAATTATAATATTTTTCCTGTATGTTCGTTCAGAGCCTTCGTACAAATCTGACTTCAGACACTGAATTAAAAAAACCCTCATCGTTCTAATAAATAATCGTATCATGTTGGCAAGAAATCAATATTGATGGAAATAGTAACACTGTTTTATTCACCTATTTTGCCACTTTTAACACTTAACATATCAGCATCTTTTCATTTGTAACGTGTTTATTAAGCATATAACTAAAACAATATAATAAATAACCTAGGATTCCAGTTGCCAAACAAATTAAATCGATACGATCAAAATTCCAGATAGATTTTTTAACGGAAAAAAAATTGTGATAATTTGAGTGATAGTGATTTTGATAGTTGCAATCCAAATCGAAGCTATAACACTTTCCACAGTTTTTCATTATTTATGAAGGTACATTTTTCTATCATAATTCACATAGATCAAAAAAGTGTTAAGTACCTCTCATTAGAGAAAATGCTTGCTTGAGTGGAGGTGATTTGTCAGGTTAGCAGCGGAAATAATTACTTCCGTTCTTTCGGTATCGTGCATTAACAACTTCTCACTAGGTAAATATTTTCGATAAATTTTGGATAATATTCACACATCTGTCGAAAGGGAAAATGAAAAATTTCACTATTGTTTTATGAGACCATTCAAGAACTTCAATGAAATCGACGCGGTAAATCGTTTTTGAGAGTAGTTTAGTGGATCAAGAGGATGTCCCTGAATTTTTGTGTTTCATCTGTAAATATTTGTGCTACGAGTTATTGAGACGATTTCGTTGTCTTTGAAATACCTCAAAGATTCTTGTACTTGTACTTGACTTCAATGCTTTTCCATTTTCTACAAGTCATGGTCAGAACTCCGTCTGTCCTCTGATATGTTTTTCTTTCTAGAATTCCCTCTCTCTCACTTTTTCTCTCTTACAATCTCTTTCAATTCTGACAACTCTTTTCCTTGTGCTCACTCTATCAGGATGTTAGTTCTTGAACATTACTTTTATTGTTGTACTTACCGAAAATGTGTCTTTCAGTTGAATGTAACAATAGTTTGATTGAAAGTCATTCAGTCATTTCGGACAGTATTCTTAGTTGAATTTCCCATGATAAAAATTCAGCGATGACTCGACTGGTTTTTCATGGGGTCTTCGTAGGTGATGACAATTTTTATGATTTCAATATTTTTTACAGCAAGAAGATTCTGAACCACCAGTTCCACTTCAGTGGCAATTCGAAGCGGTAAGGGAAGCAAACATAGAGTGTCAAGAATCCTTCATTTAAATATGCTACCAAAATTGCGGAATGTCAACCAAAAAGAAATTTGATAGTGAGGAACTATTTTATTGAAATGGCAGACACCTCGTATCATTGTAACAGGTATTTTTCGGTACAGGCAGTCTTCAACTGTGTTTATTCATTAAAAGTGAGTAATTTTTTCAGATATCTTGGAGTGAACAAGGTCGCACATGTACACTTTATTTCCATGATTACATTCAGTGAATAGATACATTTTTAACGTTTTGGAAAATGTTCTTCCTTATCATTCAGAGATATTCTGATTTTCCGTTCATAGGGGTAATTTTCAAAACATCTTTCCTCAGAAGACATCTCGTAATGCCCTGAAATTCAACACTTGCATGTGAGCAGCTCTATGAAAATTCTACGTGACGATATTCAATGAACTAGATGAAAACTCAACTCCACTAAGACCAAGGCAAAAAAAAATTAGCGTTAGGAAAATCATCGCAATCCCAGGAAATCAAATTATTTCCTGGAATGTCAGTGGAAGTCCGAACCATTATCGTTCAGCAAGGAACATTGTAAACCACATTCAACCAAATGATATGATGTTTTTTCATCTCTAGGCTAACATGTTTATAGAACATGAAGGAAACCAAGAGAAAAAGAAATCAAATCATGTAGTCCTATGTCTCTGGAATTTTTTCTTCGGTAAAGAATTAAAAGCGAGTGTTTTAGGAACGAACTGAGAGAGCTGAAGAGGGTGTATGAAAAATTGAGGAAGAGGAGAGAGATTTTTCATATCTCAATCCACTAGTGAGGGGTGGAAAGAGAGAATTCCTCGGGTCAACCGCGATTATCAAACTGCGAAAATTAGCGGGCGCGTGTACAAGGAATGGTACTGGGGGTTATTATCCTTCCCCCCCCCCCCCCAAATACACTTTCATATATTGAACTGTATGTTATCATTTCGATCGAAATGAAAAATTTGAATGTGCACCAATGTTTTGGAAAGGATCAACCCCCCTCCAGGACGGGAAGTTATATAAGCGCCTGAAAGATAGAAAATTGATATGATTTCAGAAGAGCATGAGCCATAGAATTATCTATAGTGAAGTGGTAAATCGTCTACTCTTCTGAGGTGTTCCAAAGAGGCGAACAAATTCGAAAGTGAAATATCAAAACTAATTCAGCAACTGAATTGTGTTTTCTGCTGCTTAACTTTGCAGACGGGAGCAATATTCAGAGATAGATAGGGTATATGCTTTTAATATTACAAGTGATCTGGCGGGATATACAGTATATCTTGACGGAAAACAATAATCCAAATTTTTTAGAACTTTTGGTAATCAAAACCTCATGATAATTTTGGGCATTGGGATGACTTACTTCGTTGGAGCTAAATCGTTCAGAGTTGTCATATAAAACCCCATGAATTCCATATGTACCCGATAGCACAGAAGACAAACTGAACAGACAAACTGAATGGCAAAAGTTGGCCGAAGAGTCATCGGTTCCAAATGCAAACAATTATTTTAAAGATGTCGAGTTCAACTGCCAATGCCTTCCCATATTTTTCGGTGAAAAACTGCCGTATATGTAGATGCGATTCGTGACAGAAATCACATGTCGATCGGTTACTATTCCTAATTTTTTCAAATACAGATTCACACGAAAAGGAGGCCTTGAATATCAAATTTCTGAAGTTTGTAAACCTCAGGAGAAACCTCCCTCGACAAGGAGTACCAAAGTTCAGCTGTTATATTGAAAAAAGATTCCTGAGCAAGAGAGGGTCGACAGGTCTCCAAAGGGGTGGGAATTTTGCACTTGCAAGGTCGTCCGTGTTGGTACTGACAAGCCTCCTACCCTTCTACGATGCTTCAACGAAGTGAGCGATTTCATGATCGTAGAATCACCAACAAGACGGATTGCCTTTATCTGAATAGAATCAAGAAGCCTCAAAGAATGTTTTGGTGCCGAACTCCACACATGAGAATTGTATTCCATGACAGGTCGTATCTGTGCCTTGTAGATCATTAGAAGCTGACGAGAAGTGAAGTTTTTCATCCAACCTTCTGAGAAGCACTTTCAGCGATCGATCCCACGTGGTTTTTCCATGCAAGAATATTACTGATCGTAATTCCTAGCATCGAGATACTTGACTTAGTAGGAATAGTTACTCCTGACATGTGAATATAAGCTAAAGATAGATCGGCTTCCTTTGAGAAGAGACATTCTGTGTTTTACCAGCATTGAATTCCATTAAGTTGATGTTACCCCATTCTTTTATTTTCGAAAAGTCGTCATTAATACTATCGAGGCAACAGATAACAAATTGATAATTCTATAGCCGATATGCATGGTTTTAACTTCATTTTCAGTGACAGGCTGTTTTAAAATCGTTACTTCAAAGTTTTACCTCACATTCCTACATCGAAAAGAAGAGATAAAAGTTTGGGAGCACTTTTTGAGCACAATCGCTGAGATTCCATATGATGCGCTCTTGGCTTATACTTGTTAGTATTCAGATTAATCGGAATATTTTTTCGATAGGTTGTTAGACATGAGACTATTGAGAGAGGCAATATTTTAGGGGTTGTTTTCCTAGTGTATCTAAAGTGGAATATCACGTCTACAGCGATGTTGACGTTTGTTCCATCATGTTAGGTGAGATTGAAAAATGGGCCGGAAATTCAATTTCTAGCGACATTTCCAGCAAAAGATTAAAATGAACTAATTTGGTCTGGGCTTTCCTTTGTACCTTCAATTGTCTCCCTACATATAATCCTTGTTTTTATGTACTCTGATCAAGTTCCTAGTTCTGGATTTTGGCGCCAGTGATTGTATGTTAAACCAACGTTCATCAGATTGTTTTCTCTCCTTACATACTAATGCAAAACGATATTAGGTATTCATGTTGTTTTTTCTGGAAGATCTGGAAAAAATATGGAGAGACTATGCCATTCTGCCAACTTCTAATGCCATACACGACGCGATCGTGACTATATGTCGTTTGTATATCTATTCCAAAATGTATCAATAAATCCAAGTGAAAAATAAACTTCACCACTTCAGCAATCTCTCATGGAAGTGTTGTATACTCCTCATAAAATGATGAATGAACACTAGCAGGTAGTGAAAGGAAATAACAAAAACATTACCAAAAGAGATGAAACTGCTTGTTTCGAATGTTTTGTGGCCATGAATAAAAATCGATTCATTTTTCAAGGAAATATTCACATCATTTCAAACAATTTTGGATTTCTCTACTAGCTTTCTCGTCAGCTAATGAAATTCAAAGCCTCACACCAATGCGTTTCAACGACTTAGCTAATGGATTACTAGGGAAAATATTTACATAAACTGACTAATCATTGCTCGGGAGGTTAGGGGAAATTCAGCCTGGCAGAGACATCTACAGCAAGGCACTGATCCCTCCGATCAACTTCCAGATTCATTGAGTCGACATTACGAAATTCTCAGTCGGAATTTTGATATTTCGGAATACTGAAACAGAACTCTGGAATACTGACTCAGATAACTAAGTCGGGATAATGAAAAAATGCCGTGTTCTCCTACTCTTTGATAATAATACGCAGAAATAATTTTCATCATTGACATCACCTTCATTCGTACTTAGGAAATTAGAGACACAGCATCTCAATATGAGTGTACCCCTGGAACTCTTTTTATCATTCAGCTATTATAATTTCCAATTCATGGAAATACCTTCTGAACATGTTTAATGTATTTCTGTATCACAAATATTGAAGTAAATTAGTCACAATGTATAGACCAAGAGATAGCTACAGGAAAAATCAAGCATAATCCACTTTATGACATTGAATTGAACTGGTCGCTTGTAGAAAACCTTTAATGAACACAATATACATTTTCTGTACCTGTTTCCTCCACAAAACGAATAATTCTTTGAATATCATTTAACCGATGGCTCGGTTTGGTATCGAATGTAACCGAAATTCATAGCAAATCAGCTCACATTGATTTTTTCGGAAATATTTGGTTGGAAAGTACTCTCTATCTTTGCTTTATCGTGTAGAAATTTCATATAAACGCTATTTATTCGATTCAAGATTCATGCGCTTGGTATAACAATAAAGTAAGAAAATGTGACTTTAACCATGTCTCCAAATCAAGTTCGATGTTACTTCAAAAAAAAATCAATTGAAGTAGGACGTACAACCATGAAGAAATATTACAAGATGCCATTTTTTCCATCCTCCATCAAAAACCCAAATTTCAAACAAATACTTATCAATGATTAGTTATTGCAAAGTAATGTTACGGATTATTCTTGGGATTCGTTTATTAAAACTCCAACAACACTAAACTACCTCTATTACAACTCTTTATCACAATACAATGCACCACAATTACTTGAATTGTACTAAAACATTCTGATAACCTCTCTTTAATAGAAATTCTCTTCTTCGACTTCCGCACAAAGCTCTCTCCACTTAGCTCTGAATAACTCTGCTGAATTCTCTCTCTAAACAACTGACTCCTCCGCGATGAAACGTCTGCTTATATACCTGCGTACGCCTATAGAGAGTCTTCTAGAGAAGCCTCAATGAAGTGTATAGAATTATTCACACGGATCAACAGTTCCTGGAAAAATGACGTTCGCTCTTTGACTGCGTTTACGATCGTCAGGGCCGGCGCTAGGAGATTCGTAACAGTAATATTCAGTTCAGGAGTTAAGAAAATTTGTACATGAAATCCTGACTGTTGTTTTAGCGCTCTACCACATCTTTCCAGGTATGCATCTTTCGTGTTCTATAACAGGGTTTTATTTGTGAAGTTCCAAGTGATAGAGGATGGTTTAGGAAATGTCACTTTGATTGATGGTTGTCAGAATTTATTTCACAATTCGTCAATAGTTTTCCAACTGAAAATAACGATTTACTTCTAACTTGATAACATTGAAATAGAGAAAAATTTAACTCATCCGACACAAGATATTGAATCAGTCTTTATCTCTTTGAATAAATCTGATTCTGTATAAAAAAGTTATTAGCTGGTTCAGGTATATGACTGAATTGAATAACAAATAGCAAAAACATTTGACGTGATTGTTGTTAGAAGTGATAATGAGAAAATTCTAAATTACTAACATTATTCATAAATATCTCTACAGTACCTTATGCTTCCATTTTTATGCAGCTATCTCTCAGTCCACTTGTGTATATATTGATATTTCAAAAAATCCAGTCCATTTGAATATCGCACAAGATTTCATTGATAAATTTTTTTAACGTAACGATATTTTCATGAATTATCAGAATCGCAACCGTTTTGCAGTTCCATACTCAGAACTAGGCAATGATATGTTAAGGCTACCCCAAAGTTCAGTGACTCCAACATTGATTTCATTCCCAAGTTCTTTCTTAGGGGCAAACATGTCTCTAGTATCAAGATACTAGTGTTCATCGCTATAACAGCTGCAATTCATTTCACTCAATGTGAATGGAAGGGTGGACGGTTTTTGAACTAAGTGCGTGAAAAGGGTTCTTGACATTCTGTTGCCTCGAGGTTGGGATAAAAAACATCGGTAGAGCCCCAACAGAAATAAGTCCGTCAAAATCCACGGAGACCGACTTGAACTTTACATAAGTGGGTAATTTCATTGCTAGGAAGTTAGAATTAAAACAGCATCTGATACTCATGGGTGTTTTCGAAATCGATTGCCAAATTGATATAAGGGATTTCTCCCTTTTCGCAATACAGGGTGGTAGAATTCAAAAATGAAAGTAATAATGGTTACTATTTTCATTTCTTCTGAAACAAGCAGTTATCATTGAAAACAAGAGCCAATTTTATGTACTAGACCAGAATCAGAGATTTTAATGCTGGTTGGAGGATTCAAGTGGCAAAAATTCGTTGATATACGTTTTCAAACTTGTGAATGAATTTTTCAATTTTTATACACTGAAATCTCTTAAACTGATTTGTCAACCGCTTTTATAATCTTCGCTGAAAACTATATCCCTTCCAAAACCTTCAACTGGCGTTTCTCTGTAAGGTTCATCTCTATGGTGGATTCAATGGGTGGCATGCCAATTTCGTATAGATTTAATCGAAAATATGAAAAAACATTGTGTTCGAATTGAATACTACTGAAAATACTCACGAAGTATTAGTTGATATATTCAAAAACATATAGAAAAAACATTGAAATCTTGAAGTTGGGATATACATATCGGCCCTTTCCAGGTCTAGGTCTTTATGCCGATGAAACAATCAAGGATATTCGCAGAAGGATAATATTGGTTTCCCCGTTTTTTAACGATCAACGTGTTTCAGCAATGCCAACCACATCCTGCACAAACAAAACTGTTATGGCCGTTAATATGGATATCCTGAAATGCGAAACTAGAACTTCCATTCCCATCTGAATATTTAACATATTTATCCATGCCTCTTCAATAAACATCCAGTCCTGAACTCATAATGCTCAACACTTTCCTGATATTACGTTAAACTGACTCGGAAAATCTATTTATCCTCACCTGTTATTTGCTTAATAGATCTCGTGTCGCTAATAACTATTTCAGAAGCTTCTGATCTGTTATCATTTCTATCGCACAAATACATTTATGGTTGAATTTAAAGACCTGATTTGATGTATTTCTTTGTACTCGCGCAACCCGCAACTGTCATTCTCATATGGTACTCAACTTTGTTATATTGTGTTTTGGTTATTTTCGAATCCTTTGAATCAGTACTGTGAAAGATATCAAGCATGGGTGGAAAAGACCCATGGGTTTAACATCTGATATCTCGACTAACAGTATTCCAGAAGAAGTGAAAACTCCTGCTGAAGTGGAAATCTCTAAAAAAGAGTTAATGCTTTTCCTCTCGATCTCTATCTCTACACCTACACTATTTTCATTTTCTTCGAGAATTCTTATTAATGCTTTTTTATTTAACTCTCACTCTACAACTTGTATGATATAAACCCTCTCCATTATTCATGTTTAACATATTTTAGAATTTCAATTATTGATATTGTTGATTTAATATTTGCTCCTCATCACGTGAAATTCAAACCCTCCACCAATTCAATTTCGTGTATTTACAATTTACCCTCCACTAAGGTCGATCGATCAAATGAATATTGAATTGAACTGAATTGATCAAAATTTCCAGAAATACTTACTTATGAATTCTGACTTGAAATTTCACCTACCTCTTGTGTTTTGACGAAATATGTGGGATGAAAAATAGTCTGTCAGTATTAACGATTTAGATGCATACTTGCTATGTAGGTGAATCAAAACCGTAGCCATAATTCATTTCATTCATTTTCGAGTCAAATTTGAATATTTTAGATACATAATGAGGTTGAGGAATTGCTTTTTGACTTTTTTTTGAAAATAGAAAAATAATACAAAAATTTTATGGAAGAAAGTAGAGACATCCTGTTGATATATAGGTATATATATGCCATCTCTTTTTCCTCAACTCATATACGGGGCATACCAAATTTGAATGATTTAGGACTTTGGACAATAGTTTTCTACTAAAATGGAGGGGATTTTGCATTACAAAGGTAAATTGTAAATTTATCCTCTCTCAACAGTAGTGATTCAAATCTTTCGAATTAAGGTCATTCTGGGCTTTCAGTAACAGCTTTTCCATCTCATTCTACAATTATCATCATTTCAGTTTTTTCTGTTTTTATCCATCATTATTTTCAATCAATATAGAAATATTGGAGTAAGTCTCGAAAGAAAGATTGTATAAACTAATATCAAAATCTTCTGAATACCTTCCTAAGCAGTTATTATCGTTGGAAAACTTCAAATACGGTCGAGATTTTGGTAATTCAATTAGAAACTACAAGGCAAATTATTGTAGGTTTTTGATCATTTTCACTATGTTATATGAGTCAGACAGTTGGCTACCTGTTTTATAAGATAATAGTTATTTATGTAATAAGGATCATAAAGACGATCATTATGGTACAAGTCGTGAATGTTAGGCGTAGCCGAGTCCGATAACACGGCGTGTGCCATAATGATTGTTTATGATTCGTATTACATACAAAATTTTATCTGATGGCATTTATATCATATCAATACATTTGAATAAACTTTTTTGATCAAACCATTACATGTTTTCCTTATAGAATTTCATTATGGTACTTAGTCCCATAATGAGCTTCCTTATGTCATCAAAATTGAGTGACATAACGTTGTCATTATGACATGCCATCAGATAAAATGAAATATGTGACTCTATTTTCATAAACCCTAGAACGATCGAAAATGATGAGAAATTTCAAACAGGACAGGCGGAATATTTCAAAAAATTTGGAACGCGAATATGACACTCTGAAGTAGCAAGTAAGAACCACAGTCTACAAAGATCTATATTACTCACAGAAAAACTTATCTTGAGTGCTAAGGAGTTTGTATCTATTATAGTCATATAGGTATTATTATATTGAAAACTTGCTTATTATTCGAAAAAAAAATTAATCCGGAGAGCCTATGTTGGAATTTCAGACTTGAAATTTATCAAAATTTATTTCGATTTCTGACTTGATTATTCGAAATCATTCGTAATATGTCATTATGTCCTCATTTTGAAAACTTTGATGCTATATGAAAACTGAAATTGATAATTGGGCAGAAAGTCAATGGAAATCAGGGGCCATTAGTAAAGGTTCCACCCATGGCTACATCACGCTACATCATATCTTCAAGCTCCACATTCAGTCTCAGTCATGGCCCTTAGGGCCAGTTGAGTTGTACAAACTCCAATGAACTGTGGTTCAAGTGAGCCGAGATCAGTTGCCAAGCAACAAACGATTCGATTGGCTAATGCTTAGCAACTGAGCCGAGTTTTCTTGAACTGGAGATGAACCTGGTTTGAAAAAGTGGATCTGAATAGATTAAAAATTATAAAATAGTATAATGACCGCCTGAGTCATGATGATGTTATTACAATAACGATACTACAAGTTTCCTTCTACTCTTGCGCTTATACTTTTAAAGATTAGAATTTTTTTCCATATGTTCAATATTGTTCTGAAACTCGAAACATTAATGATTTCTTCATTGGTTTCCATATATTTTGTTGCTCACTTAAATTTTCCCTACACCAAAAAGAAAACTGTGCGATTTTCTGACTCAATAACATTTATCATGATCATTCCACATATCAATATTTTTTTCTCGAAACACTGATACTGAAAGCCTGGAACCCAATAAATTTTCGTTATGTGACTGAATTGGCAGCCGCGTCCCGATTGTTCAATTGCGTTCTCACTTTTTATTTACTTTATGGGGGTAGAGCACTTACCGACGCAACTCTGAAGGGGTGGTTGATGCGGGCCTGGCTGCCGTGCCGGTGCCTGTACAAGAAATGTCTCAAACTCAAGCAGCTACTGTTCTATCGCAGGAACAGGTTCCGTCCGTTCCTGCTCTTCAGTCGCAGGCGGCTCCTCCGCATCCTGCTCCCGAGGCCAACAACGCCGGAGGAGATCTGGAGGCCGGGCCCGTCGCTAGGGCCAAGTGCAAACGCAAGACCACCCAAAACGATCACAGCCACGGCAGTTTCTTCCTCAGGATAGGAGCCATAGGTGAGTACCAGCTGGTTGAAATAGGTGATAATGAGTACGATATAATAAAATAATGATTCCGGGAGGTTTAGGAACATCATAGACCTTATAAAATACTTGGACTGGGTCTACGAGTATGAGCATCGATCTGCAGACTAGGAAATTAACCCAATAGTTGATAAAGTTGAAGAATCTATTTGAAGGGAAATGGTATATTCAGTATTCTCTTGAATTTGTGTGATATCGGGTTCAAAAATCTCTTCCCAAGTGATATTCTTTTCGAATCTCTAGAAGTAAGCGAAGGTCTTAACACTTTCTTTCCTTCGGTTGCCTTGGAAATAAGCTGTTGAATTCATTTGCCAACCAAGAAACTATCCCTCACAGTTTCTCTGCTTTTAATGCAATCCGAACTGAGCTCAATGCATTTTGAATGAAAAAATCAGGTGACAGCCTGTCCAATGATGCACAGGTAACGTTGTAACCATTATTTAGTGAATAAGTCATAAGAGACATCAGCTACCCATAACCAAACTCGTATATTCCTAATCCTGAATAAAGAGTACCGATTCCTGCGGAAGGAGGAAATACTGAAAGCAAATAACTGTTGGCTCACAGGTGAATAAATAACACATAACACCCACAAGATTTTGATCAGACTCAACGAATTGTCTGTGGTCTGGATCCCTGGTCACACTGGCTTGAAAAGTAGGGAAGCTGCCGACTCCCTTACAAGAGAGGTTGCTACAAGCGGTTTCATCGGACCAGATCGTATCATTGGAATTGCTTCAAGTTTTGCCAAATAGAAGAAGGGTTTCAGATGTCTAGCAAAATCTTCCAGGATTGGGCCATTCCAAGGCATTTATATATCTTTCAAAAAATGTTTGGTACTAAATATTGTCGGATGTTGGCCGAGTTGTCTGCAACGACTGCTTATATTCGGTTCAGATTTCTCACTGCCTCGATTCAATTCGCGATCATTCCAGAAATGTTCTGGCTGACTGGGTGCCACAGAAAAATGTTTTGCCTAATTACCGATAATGGTAGTTGAGATCTCTTGAATGAATATATCAACCGACCTGGTAGCACTGTGGGTTTCTTTGGCTTTCCCTACAGTTGGGATTTCCGAAAAGCACTTCGGCAATCGAAATAATAAGCTAACCCCTGCCCGCACAAGGCACTGTCTACGTTTTACGTAAGAGATGGGCTGAAAATGAACTTTAAGATCTGATAACTCATTGTCTTCATAATCGATTTCTATTTCGAAACACTCAGTTATGTTTTCTCCTGAGGAATCCAACAGATGGCGAAACGCGCATAGAAATCTAGTGTTTCCATTTCAGTGTTGAAGTAATTGAGTTCGTTGAAAGATGTTTCACTTCCACATCGGAGGTTTCAACGAAGTTTAATCACATTCCCACCTGCATAGCGTAACAAAACAAAAGCCTCGTCAACTTTCTCAGGTGAAAAGGTTACGAAGAAATATTTTAGAATCCAGGCGCTCTAATTTGCGGATCAAGTCAACAAGATCTTATCTTCTTCTTCTGGTTGAAAAAGAAAATACAATGGGTACAAATCCCAGCAGAAGAATCACCCCAAGAACTTGTTGGCAGGTTGAAGCATGTGGTTCACAGATGGAAAATGGTGGAGGAATTGGAGTATAGATACTGCTCTTGAAGAACATCAGGGTACCGACAGCTGCCGCTCGTTCAACATAAAGTCATAGCAAAATTGAGATTCGATATTTCTACAGGTCTCATTTAGGGAATTACCAAACTTCAGAGTGTAAAAATGCTCTGAAGAATTCATATCTTTGGGAGTCAACGAAAGCTCGATTCAGGAATCATAGATGATTAAAAAGCTCATGAGCTTGCGAGACAGCGATTATCACCAAAAAGTCCATTCTAGTAGGAAGTAGGGTTATACAAAAAAGGATTGTTGGAAATATCATGATAGATGAAATGAAAATGAAACATAAAGATTATTGAGAATATATACCCAGTATTCACCCTGGAACTGTTATTGAAGAACCGTCGTAAAAAAATAATAATAATATAATAATTTCTCCGAAGTAGCAGGAATCAGTTATGAACCATAACATGAAGAAAAAACATGGATATTAAACAGTTTGCTGTACGATTCTCACTGATAATGGAGTTTATGAACTGTCATGAGGATCATGCCCGATGTTTTATATAGGTCAAACGGTCGGACCATTCAGAATACCTACGTATAAAAGAACATAGAACTAGTTTTCTAAATGGAAAAACTCTAATAAGGCATCCCATCTCATTACAGTGGGTGACAAGTTGATCCATGATATCAAAATACGACATTTCAAGGGGAAAGGTTGGAAACTCAACCTCCGTAAAAAATAAATGAATAGAGGTGAGAATCCGGAATTTTCATTCAATTATCAGATTGAATCAAATAACTTATCGCTGCTGAATATGTTCCCGTAGATTAAATCTAGCCCATTCCCATAACCACCAGTAATTTGTAGTCAAAACAATAATTCTAGTAGCAATTGCGGGTTGAATGCCAGACTTTTGTTACAGAGGACGTCGCGACGGACCGACGATGATTTACATATCCTATCTTAGGGTAGTAATTTATTTATCCTGCTTTATGAAGATATTGTAAGCCATTGCTGGTGGGAATCCTCTAGGAAACTGTGTTGTTTTGTTGAATATGGAATTTCATCAAGTATCGGCCAGTTATACATGGTTATCATCTGGATATATATGTAAAGAATAACAGCACAGGAACAATGTAGTTCACCATATAGATACTAAGCTCATGTATTGATGTAATGCACTTTGCGACAAGAGTGAGTCTGAGATGAAACAGTTCCAGCAAACAGCTCTTATAAACATGTATACGATAGAAGATTGCTCATAACGGGTGTTGTGTTCAAGTGCTTTCCGGAGATTTAGGAGTTCTACGAAAAACCATTCCGAACTGAACCAATAGAATACAAACTTCATTACTATTTCTTAAAATCTGTTTGAGGTATATTTTTGAAAGTATAGCTAATGAAAGATCGAGTAGTTGACAAAAGTTTCCCCATATTTTTAAGGAAAACAACACGAGAGGTACAAGATGAACAGAGGAAGCACTGAATACTCACATATTTTCCAATGGTTCGTTGTCCGTCGATCAATTCATAAAAATATTAATGCTATCCCAACTACAGCTATTTCATTTACCAGAATAAACATGAAATTAAATTTACAGCCTCCACCTGAATGATTTTTTTTATTCCATAGCTTTTGGATTGGGAACGATGATCTACAATGGATTGGAGTTTGGAGTTTTTTTTGAGATCCCCTTCACTTCGCCATGTTATATGATTCTCCGCGGTGTGAATCCCGTACTTCAGATGGTGTTTACTTTCATGCAGATGTACTTCATATTCATGAATTCCAGGGTGAGTGCATAATGTTGGTGACTAGCAATCGTTTATGAAGAGTAAACAGATTTACATTTGCTTCCACTTGACATGAATAGGATCAATTCCATTACTAGTGCAAGCGCTGCGAAACATTCCGTTTGAAAAAACCGATGACCTCATTCTGATTGATGATTTGAGTTAAGAAAGACTTAATTAATGATATTGTGGAGGTTGCCGGACGGAATTATGGTCCAGTTTTTTTTTTCGGTCCTATAATAGTTTTCGCTTCCATCGCTGTAGCTGCGAAAAAAAAATTGTTATTGACTATTAACACCTGGTTTAGGTAAGGTATGGAGAAAAACGGCATGATCTAATTCAATACAAATTTAATAAAAAAAGTGGTTTACCTATTGATAAGTAGTGAAAAATTCATTCAGGTAAGTTTTGACAATTATTGCCGATGCATTTGCAAAGGAAAATACAATTGATTTCGCTTTTTCTACCAGTGCAAAACATTGTCAGGCATTCAGCATTATATTTGCAAAGCCTGATCAAAGAAATTGTCCTAGGTGGTTTTGGCATTTGCGCCGGGTACAACTTTCCATCTCGTCTTTCATAACCGAATTGGAGTAAGTTCGGAGGCCCATGTATTGCAGCCCTTAAGCAATGTAAATACAAAACATCAAAAGTTCTAATAATTTCAGATACATTTGAATTGAATCCCAGCTCAAAAGATATTTTTTGGCTGATCCTTCAAACCAAATACCTCAAAAACTACTATTCGATAGCTTATGCTAAAAGTGGATGTTGAGTACGAAAACATCGGAATCTGCACAATTTATAAAAACTTGTTCGATTCCTTCACGAACAGCAACAAAAATAAGGCTGAAAATCCTTCAATCTGCTTCTGGAGAGATGAATGAATATATTTCGACAGAAAAAGGTTTCATTTTCTTTTTAATTATTAATGTAATAGTTCATTAATAATGTTACGAATTTTTTTAGCGCCGACCCTGTCGCTCGTAAACGCAGAATAGTATTAATCTAACAATTCAGAAGACCTATTACCTTGGAGCTTGAAGATTTTTGGAGTCTTCATATCCACCGGTAATGGCCAGCTGGGATTTTGGTTGAAGGACTTGATTGATATAAATATTTGTAGTCAGTTTCAGTTAGTTTCGGTTCAGAAGTGTCTGAGTTCTTTTTTTTAAATGATTTATTCAACGTCGGCCTGTTTCCCCTACCAAGGCCAATCATCGACTCCGATGACCACATTTCCCCCAACCGGAAATTTTGCCGAGCACTCTGGTATTCATTCCAACCAGAGGTAGGGATCCTTTACGAGTCCAACAACCATGGACTCAGGACCGCCGGCTTTACGTCTCCTCCGAAGGACAGCAATTCCTCAATATATCTTGTGTTCATTGATATATTGCCTGCGAGCTATGATATAATACTTTGCTGCAGTTTTATGAGCTTTCGACGCGGTCCTTCCCTGCTGCTTAGCTTCAGATATCGAATGACTAGTCAACATGGAGAGCTAGGCCATGCCCGTGAGGTATTCTTTTCATCATTCTTTTGTTGATCAACTATCATGATTGTAACGGTCATAGAATCTTCGCCACTCAATGTCCCCTTGAAAGTCATTGTCACAGTGTCTAAGATTTTTCAACAAACATATGTTTCGATTTAGTTAGGTAGGTGGTGAATGAATTCGGCTAGAGCTGTATGTTGTGGTGTCTTTCTGTTCGTTACACTGATATTTATCACTAAACACCGCTAATGCTTCATGGAGTGTATTGCCTGATAATTTTAGATTTTGACTGCCAAATGAGGCTTGTATGAAAGTCTTCCATTTCGGCGTGAATGTGCATTTCTTCGCGGCATCTTCTATAAGAATTTCATCACACAACTTTTCCTCTGGTATAAGTTCAGTAGTGGATAGTTTCTTCCGTAATTCCTCAGCACACATGACGATTTTGCTACAGTCTAGCCGACGTACACGTTCAGCTATTTCCTTAATTAACTTCCTGTCATGAAAACCAAAGAAGATTGCTTCCTCTCAGTAAGATATGAGAATAAATCCTTGTCACCAAATTTATCGATCAGCATCACTTTGAGATCACGATTAGAACTACCTACATCCCCCACTTCAGCGAGTACAGTCATGCGTTCAGCCAAGTATGTCAATTCAAAAGCGGTCGTCGAAACACCGTCTTTTATATCCGCCATTAATTTGTCAAAGGCAGCCAGTAACTGTTTTTGCGATATTTGTTGTTGGTCAACCTCTTTCGTTACTAGAAGATATTGGTAATGAAACGTAATTTCTTCAACACGACGTATGATATTGGAAGTTTCTGCAAACAAATCTTCCGGTGTTTCGTATAACAAATTTTTGTGAAAATCTCATAGTATTATCAACGCATTGAAAAACAGCAAAGCTGCTGAAATTCCAGTTGAAAGATGACTTTTTTTTATTTTGGTTTTCGTCGTATACCACAAATGGAACATCATGAGTCACTCGACGAATCGCTGTTGCTTCTTTTTGATTTGCAGGTCAGTTGATGATCCAGCTACGCCCTGTGTTGTTGATGAAGCTCTTTCTCCCAGCTCCCTATGTAGTGGCGACGACGAATTTTTTCTTCGCTGATATAGCTGGCCATGCAACTTTTATACCACGAGAAGTGTTCTTCATCAGCATTCGGATCAAACAACTTCTCAAATTTGTCTGAAATTTCGTCTTTGCGTCGTCTTGCTGCATTTGAATAGTTTCTTTCGGTTCATTCGCCAGTTCAGCATGATTTTTCGTTCGCCTTTTTTTTAATCTAATAATTGTAGCGATATTTATTCACTTTAAAGAAAGTTATCACAAAATTCGAAGCACTGCTATTTTAAATATTGAAAAATGTATGAAGTTCAGCTATATTTATAATAAAACTGACAACGTGCTTTTCTGGCAACTTTCAGTTCCAGGTTTGAAAGGATCTTGCAAAAACATTCCAGTCGAGAAAAAGTCTTCCTCAACTCGAATCATCAATCAGAATGAGGTCATCGGTTTTTTCAAACGGAATGTTTCGCAGCGCCCGCTCTATACCTTTAAATTGATGTGCATGAAAATCATCCACTTCAGAGGTGGAAAATCGTTGCAGGTTAACAAATTCCATCAAGCTTATTGAGGGCAATGTAACTGCAGATAAATCAAATTATTCTTTGTTAATGAAAAGGAAACAGTTGATTTTATATAAGTTCAAATCCGATTCAAAAATGTATTTACCCATATTTACCTGGAATTTTCTCGAAAAATTAAATATGTATATATATGTCAAGATGGAATTTCAATTTGGTACTTAGTGATGTGTTTTATATATCTTATATTTTGAGTGCCTCTCTTTTGACTTATATCGTTAACTATTTTTTAGCTTTATCTATTTGCTTCCAGCTCAACATTCATCGATTCAAGATAGTTGCCAGATTTGGTTTGATGCATGTTGTGGCTACGAATATTTGTGTATGGATAAGAACGTTAGTTATTGAATATTTGAAGGACATCACGAAGTATCACATGAAGAATAACAATTCAACCAACATCACTAGCGAGTCTTCCTTTGCAGGTGAGTACTTTTATAATACTCCTCAAATATATTCAGTTGCCGAACAAAATCCAGCTGTCTAAACGTATACAGCATCTCACGAAATGAATAAAACAGGATTATACCGCATCCCCTCTTGATCAGAGTCTATTTCGGTTGCTAAAAAGAAACATCAGCTATCACCTCACCGAAGTGTCAGACTATCGAGGGGAAATTTTTCAATTTAATTTTTTTTTTCTTTAAGAAAATGATCTTGCATCATTACATGCTTAGATTTCGATAGTTTATTGACAAGAGTTCATCAGATTACAACGCCTTTGCGTCTTTTGTCAACGCTTGAATTTCAAAGCTGATTTTAGCCTTGGTGTCTCGTTGGTGTTTAGTAATCATATCATTTTGTGAAGTGTCTTGTACATTACCCAAATTTATTCGAGACCGTGATGTATTCTAGGACTTCTGACGAAGTTGAACATATTTCTGGGAAATAGTTCTTTAATGTTGTGGAATAACCATTTCACCCCTTAGGAATTAGAAACTTATGTGTTTTGTGAAGAGAATGAGGCTTGATTGATTTTTTTGTTTTTTTCCGAAACAAAAATGGAGATTACAACTTCTATGAAAGAAGTAAAATCAGACAATTTACACTCTTTGTTGATAGGTTCGTGTATATCACTCAAAGACATTCGATTCGATTTACAGTTGTCTGAAGATTTTGGTGAAACTATTCATGAATTTTCCCTCTTTCCCACTCCCACTAAAGAGCCCAAGAGATAATACCCTTTAAGAACTAAGGCAGGTTTCAGAATAGAGCTCCACACTCAGATGGCCGACTTTCTGCAGTTTTAGATACACCCCTGCAGTAACAAAACGTTTCGCTTTTATGCCCTCCACCTGTATATGTTGCCCATTGCCGATTACCGGCGTATATTGCTACAGTGAATAATCAAATACATTTTTACTTTCAGATAGTATCAAACTTCATAATCTGCGCAATGCTAATACTGTGCTTGGTACTCATAAAGCAGTGCCGGACGTGATCAAGTCCACTGTTTCTAATCTAATGATGGCACCCACTACGCTGAAAAACTCTTTCCAAACCTCCGTCAGATGGGCGACGACAGCAATCTCAACAATTCCTACGACTAAACGACCAACTACGCTGACATCTCGTAAGTTCGTTAGTCTTGTTTACAAGTTTAGAACTGGAAAATTATTCATGCATGATCGTAAAAAAATGAGTATCTCCGATGCCTCAGAGTTTTAATACTTAAATATACTCCTTTTTCTTACCTTTTGAAAACATCATTCTGAACAGCTAACTCTAACTAAGAATTTGATACTTTAAAAGATAGGGTTTTACTTTTATTTCTTCTTACCTCTTGGAGTCATATCCTAACCTAAGTCATAACTAACAATTCAAAACTGAAAAAAATTGCGTGCAGTGTTTCTTGTGAAGGTTAAAAAATATTGACTCGTAAAATAATCATTTTCGAAAATAAGTTTGAATATTTGAACCAAGTATGGTATCATTTAGTCACAAAGGTAAAATGAGCCCATAGGAATTTTTTTATATTATTTCCTAAACTGAGTTCGCCGATAATTGCAATTTTTTTTAGAGTTTCTTCTAATGTGTGACATTGGGTAATTCTTAAACAAAATACCTAGAAAATATGAATGGGGTGTCGAAACATTTTTAATGAGATTTTATATGTATAGTTATTGTAATATATAAAAGTAGGTAGATTTCAAGTATTGTTTGATTAAACATTTTCAAAGAAGAGAAAATTGACAGTTAACCTTTTTCACTTCATCTACATATATAATTTTTCGTTTCGATATCTTCTCTCTGCGAAAAATTTATCTCAACATGTACCCCTTTTATTGAGCCTAAGCGGTTCGAACCTTTTCAACTTTCATTTATTTGAATAAATTTTATAAATAGATTGATCAAGTATTGCTACTAGTATAAGAGAAATATCCTTAGCTTCCCCTCCATTAATAATTTTCAAATTTTTCGTTTCGATGTATCCATTTTAACAATCAACATAGATTCATTATGGCATTCCCACTTATTGTTGAATATTATTATTATTCCTTTTCTCATATAGGTAGATTCACCGAATCGGATAATCTCCAGTTCATACGGAGATTGCACGAAACAACCCCCGAAACCACCACTACATCTGCGCCCCTCATAAAAACTACAGCAGCTAACTTCTGGAAAACGCTCACGACTAAGTTGACTACAACCACCACGTCTACCAGCACAACTACTATCACGGCTGCTAGGACCACCACTACCGACAACGCACTCCGAAGCTTTTTGGATTTCAGAAGTTTCGACAGTTTAGGAGCTAATGGAATGGCGAGTGGTGAGTTTCAGCCGAAACGCTATTTGGATTAATATACAGTACGGTCATAAAAAGTCCTCCCATCTTTTGAACGGGACTATATACAGTGTGACCCACTATACTATATAAAGTGTGACCTACTTAAGACCGGAGCACTCTCATAAAAATCTACATTTTTCAACAGATAATTTTTCCTTTTTTAAGCCGAAAGATTGTCAAAAAGTCTACGTTTGCACGAAATTTGCAAAATATCATTAAAAATTTCGGGGCATACTATGATTTTTTTTATGTTCTGATTTTCATGAGCAGTTTTTCCGTGAAATTTTGACATCATCCCTGGATTACTCATCCTTCATTTGGGGGAATTCTCGAATTTCATTTGAAAATATTATAACAATATTAATTTTCATAACATACCATTATTTATGAATATTTCAGACAATTTCTGAGAATAGGCAACACTGTCAACACAAATGTAGGAGATCGACTTTTGTCAGGAATTTGAATTCATAACACAAATTGCATTCTAGTTATAACATATTGTAGAATGGTAGTTTTGTGAAAAAAATTGATATCCATAACTTCGAGAAACCGGCTCATCATGATATCCATATATTCAAGCGAAAGACCGGGGTTAGATTCCCCGCTGGGCCACCGTGCTGGGTAATCGCATGTTAAAAGGTAAGGCCTCGTTGATCCATTGCTCGCACAAGTTCCGACTTCTGAGGGTTGGAAAAAAACAAACAAACAAACATAATAAAAACTATATTTTGATTTCAAATCCATATTTTACGATGGCTAACATCAACGTTTATGTCGACAGTGTTGCCGATTCTCAGAATTTGTCTGAAATATTCATAAATAATGGTATTGTTACGAATCTCCTGGCGCCGGCCCTGACGATCGTAGACGAGAGAGCGTCATTTTTCCTGGAATTCTCGCTGCGCGTGGAATGTTCGATACCCGAGAATTGACTCGAAGATTCTTCATAGGCGTACGCAGGTATAATATACGGGAGACACTTCATCTCTAGGAAGGGTGAGTTTTCATTCAGAGAGTCTGGCAGAGTTATTCAGAGCTAATTGGAGAGTTTGAAGGTAAATTTCTACGAGAAGATTGGAACTTTTTTTGGCCATCAAGTATTTTCTTGAAGTTTGGAGAGTATGTTGTAGCCGCCATTCTGATGCAGTTGTTTGAATGTTCAACGGTCAGTCTGTTTCTATATTCGTTTTCTATGAACTTCATTCTTGAATAAGATGCTTCACACAAGTATGTAGAGCTGAACATAGATTTCAATCTCAATGCAACTCCAGTCACAATTGAATATTTTTCTTTGAGGACTAGAGATCAAATATTTCCTGTAGTAGAAAGGGTTCTTCAGGAAAGATCATTTTGAAAATCAACAACTTCTATTTCTACTACAGCCTGATCTCCACCGAAATGTTTCACAACACAAGTTGAGAAATCTTCTGCATCGATCTCAAAAAGAAAGGAGAGTCGACAAATTTTCACACAATCAAAATGCTTCTAAAGTCTTGGAATCGTTGATCAAATTGTTCTCTTAAGTCTGAAAAAATTTCTACGTATTCTTGGTTATTGTGGAGGATTTTTTTTGTCAACGGTCTTCTTCAGACTAGGAAAGTGCTTGTATTCAAACTGGATAACATTCTTTTCCCACAGCTCAAGATTTTTTGAAAATGAAGTTACATTTGAAATCATTCCACCGATGTTCTTATCTTTGCCTTGAAGCTGCAAGTTCAAATCATTCAACTTTTCCTTTATATCATTTAGAGCTGCAGAAAATTACCCCGCGAGCCACCAGTGGCTCGCAATCGACTGTTTGTTTCCTACAGATAAATTACCCTAACACCAAACTGATATTTTTGCACTCGACTCGCGTTTCGCTAACAAGGTTAGCATCTTCAGGAAAGGAAAATTGATACGTGTTACGGTAATTGATCTCTAGGAAAAGTTTCAAACTAACTTATGTTTCCAGTTGGTGAAGGAGTTGACCTCACTCAAGAAATCGACAACGCGATAACAAGTAATGACACGAATTTCCTCGACTACGTCATCCCTCAAGCATTAACGGCTGTGAACGGAACAGCAAACGGATCAGACAGTTGCGGACGAGTTAATATAATGGGATCGATCGTGGAAGAGTCTGGGCCCTACTTGTACCCCTTCATAATCGAATATTCCCTAATTGGAGCGGCCGTCATCTACGTGATGTGGAAGCATATTGGAATGAACCCTAGGTAATACGTTTGAACGTCTTCTGGTGTTGACGGTTTTCACGAAGCTTCATGTTTTGGTCAATTTTTTTCTGCTCCGAATTTGCTCATCCAATCAAGTTAAATTTTTCAGCTTTCATGTCCCTTTTTAGTTTCCTCTTTATGAGTTTTCTTTTTTAGTTTTTTCATTTGTCAAAGATATTATTTTTCCGATCCAGATAATTTTTTTTTGGTTTCAATGGTGATGAAGAATATAGACAACTTAAGTCAGATCCACCGAATTAGAATTAGAAGGTATATGAAATTGAATTGAATTGACCCTTCTCCGTTCAAGGCTCTGCCTTGTGGACGAACTCGTAAGAGGAAATATGAAATGAAAATGATATTTTTCCCAGATTATTACCGAATGTTTTGATTACCTAATTTCAATTAATGATAACTGATTACATCATTCTTAATGAAATTCACCCCGCCAATTCGATTCGGTTCATTGGATTCAACCGAACTTTCTAGGTTATTCTTTCGAATAATATATATTAATATTCGGGAAAAATGGGAGTAACCAGAGGTGTGTTTCGAGATCTCCCTTCATTTTTTGTTTAGTTCGTAATGTTACAACAATAACTTGAGCCGCCATTTCATATCACGCTTTTGCATATATGGATCCTCAATGTTGGGGAATATTCTCCTCAATCAGAACAGTCAAGTAATGTGTTACACATGAAATATTGCAATACGAAAAATGTTAGGGTATTGTGATTAGAATTTTCTAAGCACTATTTGCTAATAGTCTGTGAGCTACCAAAAACATAAAAAAAGGTGTAGAGTGGAGGCATAATACACATAACACAATACAATATACGTCTCCTAAATTGATTATTAATACAAAAAAAACTGTATACATGTTTTTTAAACAAGAAAAAATGGAAAATAAAAATAAAGAATAGGATTCTAAAATAGGTTGAAAAACAAAAATATTTAGGCCTGATGATTGAAGAGAATCTGAATTTTAATTGCCATATGGATAAAATTAATAATTGGAAAGATAAGAAGAATTGATTTTCTAGATATTCGAATTCAAAATCTCATTTATAATGCCCATATTGTCTCACATATTACATATTCAATAACAGTATAGTGTAGTAAAAAACAAAAAGAGATCATATATCGTTTGATGAATGAAGCAATAAAAGTTATTTTTAAAATCACAGTGGAAAACACCTCCTTTACAATTATGTAAAGATATTAAAACTTTTACATCAGATAAGCTAATGAAATGTGAAAGAGCATACAAACTAACAAATAATTTACAAAAAGATAATAGTCAAAAAAAAAAAAAAAAATTACAGCTTGTCCAATCCATCTTGGGACAGAACTAATAAAGTATGTGCCCAGCAATCTCAGTGAAGAACACTAAGATAAAAAAAGACTTATTTTTTGTGTTCATTGTGTTGAAATTCATTCCTAGAAGGTGTTTTTTCTTTCTTCATGGTCTACACTACCTGTGTGCAGCTGGAAAAGTATCTGAGTTTGTGCCAAGATGGATTGGATAAGCTGTACATAACTATAATATCAGAAATGCCAATAATTTCCACTTGAATAACATTTATTCAAGTAAAGGCAAGAACGATCCTGTATCTAGTTGTATAGAAACTTACAATAAACTTCCAGACGATATTAAAGAATCAAAATCAAAATAAATATTTCCTTGAAAAAACACAAACTAGAATTGCTATAGTACTGATGTTCATCAATCAATGAATATGTAAAGTTGTTGAAATTGTTACTTTTCGTTTATTATTTTGAAATATTTGAACTTATTTGTATATCTGTATCTGTATGTATTATCTTCCTTACACCAGAACTTGTTCTATTTGGAAGGTTTTCATTTGACAATAAATAAATAAATTGCAATTGTGCAAAACCTATTCATCCGACAGACTTTATCTTGTGCATAGATCGTTCTGGAGCTCAGTTTTTTGTGTTGTCGATTATCTATAAGATGACATGTAGATTGATTAATTGCATTCCAACATATGAACAAAAATTGAAAACTATTTATTCACAATTTTATTGTTTTCAAACGTTTATCCCGGTGGGTAGGAAACATACAGAAGTGATTCACAAACTGCCTTTTTTTAAATCGCACAGTCAGTGCTATACTGCTGAGAGTTTTGCAATGATAACATCTATAACTTAGCCGAATACCTCTATGAATTTGATTCTTTTTCTAGATATACTACCCAGGAAGATTTGGAACATCGCCTAGAATTGATGCTGTCGCGCAGGGCAGTAGCCCTAGCGCATGCCCAACACGGCCGTGTTGATTGCGTTGGGGCGTCGAAAGGACTCTTCTTCGGTCTGCTGATGCTGGTTGGATCGCTGATATGCCTCATACTCTTCTTCGTCCTGATATCGAACAATTCTTTCCGGATTCTTGCCATATATCTAGCGGAAGTGTCGCATTGCGGGCTCATGGTGTTGAGTATCATTGCCATAATCGTCGGGTTCATAAGGTGAGACATGTCAATTTCAAAAAAGGTTTATTATTATCTTAACAAAATTATGAAAATTAACAGAGGTCAGTTTTTCTACACTATATTCAGAATCAGTGTTAAGCACCAACCAAAACATAAAACCAACAAGAATAAAGTGTTTCAATAAAGATTTTTATAATATGAAACTTCGAAAAAATATAAAAATAAACAGGTGTGGATTAACTCTAACATTATATTCAGTACACGTGTTTATCACCAACTGGTTTATGAAACCAACATGAATAAAAAGGCCTGGCTAACTAAGAATGATTGATAACAGAATGCCATAAAAATACTCACCAGCTCTCCAGTCTGTCCCTCAAATTGTTAATGCTCGATGATCCGTATGTAGTTGAAATGTAGTTCCTATCAAATAAGGAATATTTCACAGTTTCGACATCTGCCCGCCATTATAAAATGTTATAGTCTCAGTTTAACTCACTTCCTTGTTTCTTAGAAGAGATGTGGGAATAATATTCTATGATACATTCATTTGAGAGTTGTCGAGGGATATCCTGGACGATTCTTTTATTGCGCTTGAATTTTTCCATTTGACGGGAAGCCAAAGACTTAACACTGTTCATCGACAAAAGAAGTATATTTTATAGTTCTTTCAATACAAACATTTTCAGTTATAATTGAAAATGGATGAAGTGTTGATTCTTTATCAATTTGGACTAACCAAACCAAAACCTAAACACTTTTTCTTTGTTTTATCCAGAGAACACGGGGTGATGTTGACATTTCAATGAACTTCTGATGTTTGACCTAAGAAAATATATAGGAATTGAACTATGAAATATCATTAATTTTTACTGAATTCTGTTCGATTTACACATGGTTTTGGAGAGCAGATTCCTCAAACTTTTTTCTGAAAATTAATTTTCGATTAAATTTTTCATTTTGAATATTATTCTTAAGGAAGATCTGATCGAAATGTCTGTAGTGTATTTTTGTAAAATGTATTCTATTATGAATGCCTTCTGCTATATGGCAACCTGATGACGTTATCCTTCTTCGTGCGGAAAGGCAATAGATGTTTCTGATAAATTTTTAATTGATTAAAAAGTAGGTGAATTTCACTAATTTATTCGATTCATTTGCAGGGTGCAATCGTTGAAATTCAAAGTGGAGGAGCAAAGTGACCTCAATGATATTCTTCTACGTATTTCCGCATTCGGATTGTTCATCTATGCAGTATTCAGTGTGATTGCTGGACACTTGAACGCATTTACGAAAGAAGCGAATCTTCTTGCTATGATAACTGGAGTTCTTGCAATTGTACAGGTGAGTCAGAAGCTCAGACTATCAAACGAATCCAATAGTAAATACACATATGAAGTTTTTTAACCATTGACACGTTTATAATCGCACAGTACATGAAAATTCAAATTAGTTTATTTTAGTGGATTTATGCAGCACAAATTTACACTAAACTACAATTTACATTCACACTTTAACCATAGAATTTTTTATTACTTTATCCATACAGAAGCGAAACGGTAACCTAATAACACAATTGTCTTAAAAATATTTGACCTTGATCGAACTTTGGCACCTCCACGTACACTGAGAAATCTGACAATACATACCAACAATAGGAAAATACATTGAGAAATAATATTATTCTTGAAATAATTTACCTGATAATATGCATGGAAACGCAATTGGACAGATCTGCGAGTGATATTTTGGGAAAATAATGTTTGGTAAGGGTTTTCTAATCATAGATTCCCGAAATTACTGCATTGAGGATATTTTTTTTATTACGCATGAGCGCACACGCGTTAAATCTTTAGACAAGTTAACATACCTCAATAGTTCATCAATCTACCAGCAGGTGTCCTCTCAAAACTGAATATAACCTATAACCTTGAAAACGCCCAAGATGAATAAAAACCCTTGTGCGTTGACCGATATGCTTTTGTTTAGCCAATTCCTCTCGACCTGAGAAATCGAAGAGTAAACTTACATTTTTTGACGGTAGGTGGTGTTGAGGTGGTGATACAAATGCGATTTTCTAATGGTACATTTTCATTGAAGCGGCAGCTTACGAGTGATTTTCGTTACCAGCGGTCTCATTGGATAAACTCTTGCGGGATCTTTCGTTCACCAATAGAATTATCAGTATACAAAATACGTAAAGTCACGTTCGTCTAATGAAAAGCTATTAATTTTTTTGAAATGTTTGACAGTTCGATTTGAATTTGAATTCATTTGAAAGTTCCTTCAATATTCAAAATCTTGTACCCAGTTCTTGTTTCTTTTCACGTTTTTCTTGTTTATATTCTTTTTAAGTGTTTATCGTTGCTGTTCTTGTATTTGTTTGATTTTATAGTGATAGTTAGATTTATTATGAACCGATTTACAAAGCTCGAAATAAAACGCTCGTGTAACGTGTAGATATTACTTATCTCTCATATCATCGGCTCGTAATCACATTGAAATTGCATTTTTTTGAACATTATTGAGAAAAAAGTACTTACCTATTCTCGATTCCTCAGAAAGTGGAAAGATAAGATATCAATACTTTCCAGTTTCACTCACGACTATTGTTTCGGAAGATTTAAATTCACATCACAATCAGTGAGTTTTTGATTTATTTTTCATCAAATTGAAAGCAGAAGGAATACCTAATAATCAGTCGAAATGTGATGACTACATAATTTCTAGCATTTCGCGGGAAAGCAAGAAATTGCACGCAAAACATGAGACCATGAAATAAACGTAACCTATAAATTTATAAATAATCGAATGGCCGTCGAGCAGACGGATATCATGGCATCACAGATTAAATTAAAATCACGTAAGGTGCGCCCCTGCTGGCAAACTCTCGAAGGCATCTCTTCAGTTAAAATTGATCAAAATCAAGATAGCGATAAGTCGAGAAAATTTGCTTACAATCTATTAGGTATAAGCCAACACACCAGGGTTTTTATTCATCTTGTAAACGCCTCCAGATTGAATGTAACAAAGAGTGACTTGGCTGGTTTTTCTCCTGTGCCTTTTTTCATGGACATGATTTAATTTCAGGTTGTTCTCCAATTGCTCTTCATTGCCGACGTTTCCCGTCGCCGAGTTTACCTTCCGGCCCACGACCGATCGAAACCAGGACGTCAAATCGTAACTTTCCTGCTCATCTGCAACGTAACGATCTGGATAATATACACGTTCGAGATGAAGAAAGTCCAGGAGAACCCGATCCAACTGAAATTCTACGGCTTTTTAGCGTGGTCACTGATCCAACGGTTCACCCTGCCTCTGTGCATTTTCCACAGATTCCATTCGGCCGTAACACTGGCCGAAATTTGGAAAACGAGTTATAAGGCGCGTCTAGAATGAGCGCGTTGAGTCTTTGAGGTTATATTTCCGCGTGTTCTCGCCGGAAAACGAGCGAAAATTGGGAGCACTTCTTACGTAAATGATAAAATCGTGTCCAAGTCTGATAGTTACGTTCATATCGATATTTTTTCACTTCGGTTCTATCGATATATAAACATCCAGAAATATATAGAAATTCATTCGTCCTCGTTTGCTGGAAAAGTTTGGTGAACTTCATTTCGGAAGAAGACATCAGTCAGATGATAAACAGAAAGTGGAATGACTTCCTGAAAACATCGAGCTGTATATAAAAAGCGATCATTTGGGTAAGAACTATCATCATTCATCTCGTAAAAAAGAGATACTGTTCACAGATGCCGTAGGCTTTACACAAGGAAAAAAAGTATTTTGAGTTCAAGTAGAATAGTAAATTCTCTGTTATCTCGTGACTTACATTCAACTCTAAATGTTAGGAACTTTGGATGTCATCAGAGTTGATATCAAAAAGATTGTTATATGAACGAGTATTCCCAACAGTGGAAGATGTGAGCAAGTCTACTTGAAAATACCATGCATATACTTGGAACTGAACTGTGTCAACCAGAGGTTCAAAAAGTGAACGTTTCCGACTTCCCTTTCGATAGACAATTGGTCACTTTACAACTTGAAGAAAAATTAGAAATGAACAAATTTGCGAATGAATGTGAACAAAATAATCTTATTATGCTTTTATATATCCAGACGTAAAGACAATAGTATAATGGAAAACATATCGAGAGCCAGGAAAGATAAATAGAGATGATTTATTTGAACTTATCTGGAGGTGAAATCCAATGGAATATTTCCCTCGTATATAAAATGTCCCATAAGAGCAATGCAATTATCGAAAACTTAAGCCCGTATGACACGGACCAGTTTTTCACTCATAAAATGATTCATTTTTTCATATAACGAATCATTGACAATGAAATGGATAATTATCTAATGTTGTGTGACACTATAACAATATATCCTGTTTTACTGCGGAATATATGTACAGTTTCTCATTCAGAAAATGGATGAAATTCATGTTTTCATCCATTATGAGTGAAAAACTGGTCCGTGTCATACGGGCTTTACAGCGGTTATTGCATTGTATCAAGTCACCATAACAACACATTTGAAACCGTAACGCTAGACGTCAGTAAACAACACAAATACATGTCAGATAGACCTCAAAAATAGAAAAACATTTCGCGATTTGGTGAGTGCCCCATACAATCTATAGAGGAAAGTATAAATGAACCAAAAATAACATTTCCTTAAGAATTTCTTTATCCGTGAAATATTCCAATGAATTACATTCGTGCATAAATATGACCAGATAATTTTGCATTCAAGCGTGATATCTTATACAAATTGCATTCGGTTATTTTCATATTTTGTAAAAGAGCCCTCGTCCTTTGGACTCGGGCACTTTCGCCAAAATAGGAAAACAAACTCTTGCAATTTTTAGATATCACGCTTTATTGCAAAATTCTCGGTAATTTTTATGCACTCCTGCAATTATAACCGAAAACATACCTCCTTCTGCGAAGAGTTTCAAAGATTTTATGAAAAAACAAACGATGACACCTTCCTACTTTTTTTTGAATATCCAAATTCTCAGATCTGGCGGTTAGATGAGTTTTCTGTAGTCGATGTGCAGTTATGACTATTCGATCATATCTAGGCCAATAGAATAATATATAATATATGAAATAAATTAAAATCGTAGGTTCATACGAAGGGATACCCCTGATATATTCTGAAGATAGCACGTGCATCAAAAAGTCGTTGTGAAAGAGACTTTAAATTTCTGTAAATTGTAAGCCTCAGGGGAATACCTATTCAACTTGACTAGAAATTGATAAAATCTCGACGGTTATCGTATGAAATCACATGAATACTTTCGAGTTTTCTGTTTTCTGACACAAATGCAAGCTCAATTTGTACAATTCGATACAAATACATTTTTCTGGGACTGATTATCGACATATTTTTCACTTTAATTATCCAAGCTTTCAACCCCTACTTCTTGGAATAATTTCAAACAGAGTATACCCCCATAACACGAACTTTTTTTCGTTATTCTCTATGCTCTTAGCTAATCATTAAACAAACAACGGATAGTCGGTATGATTGGAGCCCTTGCTCGTCTGCATATTCAGAAGCATATTTCCTTTTTCCGAAAATGGCAAATTTGATGGCGAAACGCACGTCATTTTTCTCAATTTGATGTTTCGATAACTGAGCAGTGTTTGGAAAGATCTCGATGTCAGGTTGATTCGAAAAATTAAAGAATGAGTTCTTGAGATTCAAAATGATTATTCTAGTATCATCATCAAACATAAGCTGTTGATACCGAATAAAAAATCTAGCATATAATGGATGCAAGAAATACTCAAAAAAATGTATACAAACCTCTTAGGATGTTCACACAAATGTTTCTCATCAGTTGTTGGTGAATATGGGCTTAGAACTACAGTTACATATTAACAGTCTTGTTGAAAGTCATGCTCATCCTAATAACATATCAAACCACTGATTCCTGAAATCAGGAAAAACTTTCCGGTTTCTAACCCTCATTCGGATATTCCTTACATGAAATGCTGCAAGTACAGTACAAATGCGTACAGATCATTTCTTTTTGTTGAATTTTCGTATATAGGTTCGAATCTCAATTTTCTTGACCATTTTTTTTGGGGTAGAGGAGTTCCTCAACTCCCTTTACTCAGTGGAATATTGAATATGAAAGTGGTCTGAAATGATGAATGATTTTGTGAACGAATCGAATACATATTCAAAACTCAAACTTTTGCAGCAATCAAATTCATCGTAGACTTTCTTTAGAGTCGCTCAATCGTCAATATCAACATCACTATTTTTTCAACATGGAATTCTTCATGAATTCACTCGAAACAGAATCAAACCGATTTATCGAAGGAAATTCACAAATTCCAGCTGAGTTACTTCATAAGTGGATAATTGGAAGTGCAGCTGCAAACGGTGAGGAATTTCTCGATTTCAGACCTATTCCAATGTTTTTTTTTGCTCTCGATCAAGAAAGCAAATTCATTGCCTTCATAAGTGCTCACCCTATTCAACATTTTTTGGCTTCAAATCAAAAGATAAAAATGAATTGTTTACAGTGAGGATTGGATCAGTTCGTGGTTCAGTTGTAGTTCGTACAACGTTCCCAGATATCAAAAACTAAGCAACTTCCTCAGCAGTCTTTACGATGATTTCCATAACATAATTTCCAATCGTCAAAAAAATTCCAAGTGATAATTATTTTTCATATATTCGAAATGAATAAATTCAAAATGTATGCTTTCAAAAAGTCATTGCACTGGATGAGAGTTTGACAAATTTTTCGCTAGTCATTTCCTGGATATGTCCACATCGGCCTCTAGACCCTCAAGTATATTGCAAAATGTCGGACTCAGCAATATTTTTGACTGATCAAATATTGAAATCAATTTCAATTGACAGAAGGACATGTCATTCCTCGAACATTTTGAGTTTCAATTCAACTGCTTTCAGCGAATAAAAATTTTTAATATAATATTGCAGATATTACATTTGGCAACAGAATGTTCCACAATATCATATCGTGCTGTTTAATGTCAAGCAATATCACGTTGTGCTCTATGTTGTTCAATATCGTATTGTGCAATATTATATTGCGCAATATACTTTAACCCTATGGGCCGGCATATGGATAACTCGAATCACTTTTTGGATGATCGCTCAAAGTTTTGAATAATGAAAAAAGATCCAAAACTCAAATGTGTAGGTACTCCGTCATTAATTATGCGAATAAAATCAAGAACTTTTATAACTCGTTTACCAACTATATGTTTTATATTGTGATCGTTTTTACTTTTAAGTGGAAAGGAGAAATAGCTTCCGTTCCACCAACATTCAGCGCTACTCGAAATCGATTTTTGAATAACTATAGCTTAGAAATAAGTAAATGTGTGTAGATGAATTATTACCAGAGTGTGTTATTGATCAGAATTTTTTTTGACCTACAAAACAATATTTCTTTATTAGGGTTCGTAATGTTAAGGCCGCCCCACAAAAGGCGGATTTAAGACCATTTCTCAAGTTATCGAGGAGGGGATAAAAGTTCAAGGAGATAACTGATCATCATCACAATCATCATAATTGGGACTTCTCCTCTCTACTTTTAAACTCAGTAAATCAGCCCGTATCTCCCCATATCAATATTTATTGGATAAAATCTGTTCTCAAATTTTTCACAATAATAATATTGATTGATTGAAGAATCAATTCCCAGATGGACCCTCTGATGATAATCTTATCGAGCAAAAATTTCGAATGGCTGAGATTTCAGTGAAAGAATGTTTCATACGCTATAAAATGGAAAAAAAAACATGATTTTAATTCAATTTAGACGAAAAATTCACCAGTAAAGTTAAAATTGAATTATTCCTTTCCAGCAATATTTTTCTTAGTGTCTATTTTTTATTTGTTGATCAGTATTTTCTTTGAAATTTAACTCATTGCTATTGTCCCCCTATTTCACAGAAAAACATTTATAGTTTCGTATTAACATAATTCTTCGGCATGTGGAACTCATAAGTCAAGTATTCATTGATAACATATAGTTTGGTAAAATGCATGGTAATTATAATGAGTCGATCGATGATAATTTTAACAGAAACGATAAATATAATTCCACGGGAATTTCATAGGAAATTCAGAGATTTGCTGCAGAGTTTGGTTGTATGGAGTTTTCAATCTCACATTGAGTTGATTCGATGACAAGTGTCCAATGGAGCATTGCCCTCAGTTTTCATCCAAAGCGATTTTCATACATGACCCATCAGTTTTTACTCAAATGAAAATGACTGGAATATACGGTACCTTTATTGTGATATCTTACTTTATATGTAGTGAAATCATTATTGACCAATGGAAATATATTTAAGACATTTCTGTGAACTTTTAGGTTGAAACAAAGTAATGTGTAATCTATTATAATAATCCAGTTATTAGGATAATGTAAATGTGTAGAAATGTAGTTAAGATTATGCTCAAGTGTCCAAACCAGAAATATTTGAAAATTTCATATTTTAGATGGGCTTGAATTATACTAAACACTGCCGTTTTCTCTAAATGTTCGATGTTTCATCCTGTAAAAATAATCATTCAGCAGAGTTTTTATCTCCTTTGGGAAAAGCTGCAGTATTTGAATTTGAGATGAAAGTTGTTTCTGTCACTCAGTCTTGTACCAACGTTTGTTTTTCGTGAGTGATCTCTTAATTGAACCAATTTACTAGTACTCAATTTTTCTATTTTTTTTTATTACGTCCACGTTATTTCTTGTACGAGCTGTATCCCGAACTACCTTTGGTTGTGTGTATTCACGGAAATTATAAAATGATGTGCAATAATCATTCTCATTGAAAGTGTTCATTCATAAAAATAAAAATAGTAAGTATATTTTCTTGTTTCACTTCACTAACAAAAGTATATAATAATCTGAGTTTGATAGATAATGCTACAAATTTCGAATTAACGTTCTGTGAATAATAAGGTAGGTATGTAAACGATATACCTGTAAGTAGATGGGTTTTTATCGAAGCAGAGAGTTCAACATGTCATAAAAAATGATTTTTTCGACGAAGCTAATTTAGTTCTGTCTGTACAAATATCTGTTGACGAATTTCTTATGATGCTCAAAGTTATTGTTCAGAAAATTTATCGGGAGTAATTACACAAGTGCTTCAAAATTACCGATAATTTTCCATGAAAGCATGTTGTCTAAAAACTGCATGAGTTTAATTTCATATTTTGTCCTTCGGAGTCGGGCTCTTTTAGCAGAATATGAAAATAACCGAATGCATTTTTCTTACTGACAACATGCATTATCAGGTTTATTTTGATGCACGAGTGTAATTCGGTAGAATATTTCCGGAGTTAAAACAACGACGTTTAACATTCAGTATCTATGCCTGTCAAGATGACCAATGTACATTTTAACAATCGTTACTATAGATACACGGACCGAGCGGATATTTTTCGATACCTACCGGGTATTTACCAGCCCGAAAATGTCCCGCCGGGAATTTATCGCTGTAATTGATCGAAAATGTCCCGCTTCATATGATATTTTCAACATACGATGCGAATATTCAGGTATATTAACCTAGAAGTCGAAGAACTTAAAAAAAATTGTAATCTGAAAGAATACGATATTTCTTTCCACTCGAATAAATGGATTTTTTTTTTGGGATATATCATACACAATTTTCACAACATTTATAAAAGTCCACTTTTCGAACAGAAACGATAATACATTATTTTCCATTTCAATGTGAAATGTTAATTCAGAATCTAGAAACACTATTTGTTATTTTCTTGCTTCAATATTTTGAAGGTTTGGATCAAGCCCAGGTTTCAAATCTGAAAGTTCGATGTTCTTTTTATTTTTGTACTCCTCTTCATTATTCCAGTATTGTACTTCGCCAGAAGCAAACATTATGTAGAATATTCCAGATACAAAGTACACCGTACTAGTTATTCCAAATACTATAGCCCAAAGTGACTTGTCGGTCTGTAAAATAAAAAAAAAGTTATACACATGTTGTGAACATCATAAAGTGTTAACTCATCGTATGGCAAAAATAATCTCAATAATAGATATATTCATCAAGAACCAATATTTTTTTCACAGAGATCATAGATTCACTTCTGTGTTATAATCATGATTATTTTCTAATCACAATCGCATTTCATTTACGATTGCTTGAATTTAATGAATTGTGCATTTTATATGATTGGTCCATGAACTGATGGAGCCAGTTTTGAGCAAAATTCTCATGATTACCATCAAACGAATACAAAGCAACTTACCTCTTCATATTTACTGAAGAATATCACCATGTCCACTACAAGAGGACTTATCAATGAAAAAAGGTTGGAAACGGTATTGGTAATACCCATAAGAATACCAGCATGTATAGGAGATAAGTCAATGTGGTTCACGTTGTAACCGGAATAGACGGCAGAGTTGAAACCTACTCCGAAAGTCAGTAGGATTACAGCAAGAATGTAATGCGACTGTTCCACAAACGTGAGAGATATTAATGTCAGAGCTGGCACGAATAGACCTGAGAAATATGAAAGATAAATGAAAGATGATTATATAAGTTGAGTCAAGTTAGAAATGGCATATCAATAATAATATAGTTCTAAGGCATGATGTATTTTTTTGCATTCACTCTGAAAAGAAAAAGTCAAAATTCACTTTCTCAAACCATATGTTCGTCTAAAGATTTTTGCATTAGTATTTTCAATTACCCAGTCATTCATGTTTGTATATTGAAAATGTGAAACATACCTATACTGTTGAATATTTTTCTACTGGTTCCAACGGTCACTATTTTTCTTGCAATGAGAAAATCAGCTATTGGACTCATGATCAGGCTAAATAACCACATGGCCAAATAAGGCAGGGAAGATAGACTGCTGTTCTGAAAATCACCGAAATCTTGAAAATTTCACCCGATAATAGACGGTTTTGATAGAATCATTGAATCAATTAATCTTTATTGACTCCAAGACACAAATGTTTATAAAAGGGACCTTGAAATTAAGATCGTATACAAAATATTTCATTATTTAGACAATAATAAGAGTCATATGAAAAATGAATGCTTTTGAATTTCGTTTTATACATGAGAGTAGAAGAATAGAATTCATGAACGCCGTATAACACACTAACTATTTTTGATTTCCAATCAGATTCTTCAATAATTTCAACCTAAGAAATAAATTGATCCCAACTAAATTGGTCACCTATCAAAGACATTGTAGAATTCTTTGGATTCACACATTATGGCTGCTCGAACATGATATAAAAGATATTATCGTAGATCGATCATTTCATAAAGAATTTTGATCTCAGTTGGAATTTCAATAATTTCAAATCTACAAATGTCGAAATCTGAACTGACCGCCGAGAAAATATATCTTGCAAAATACATGTTTGAAATAAAATGGGATTTGAGTGGATATTTTCAATTTGAAGGATTTCAACATTAGTTTAATGACGGTTTGGTTACCTGACACCTTCATACTTCGTGGTGAATTATTTTTCAATCAAAAGGAAATTGTCAAGGGACCCTCAGAATATATAACCAGATCATAGGAATTGGAACAGATGAAGTATGAAAAATATAAATATTTTGGCACTTTTTTATACTTACCGATTCGATTTCGAAATGTAAGATATTTTTCATATACGAAGGAATTTCTGTGAGTAAAGTCCAGAATCCCAAGTTCTGACCGCAGTGGGCAATTAAAATAGCCCAAAAAGGCATCGAAGTCAGAATGGATTTCCATGGTGTTGGTACGTTCTGAAATGTAATTATCCAATTAGGGACAGTTCGAGAAATTATGTGGATCTTTAAGGTACTTAACCGACAACCTGCTGGTGAATTATTTATCCTACTAAGCGAAATGCTTGACCACCTCTTTCGAAATACGTGTTAGTCCCTAAACCCATGGTTCGGATCTAACTTTCAGGTGACCAGATATTGTGAAACTGACCCTTAGTGTTAAGATAGTTGGATTGAAGCACATAATATACAGACATGTGATACTCATTTTCAATCGTGACACCGCAGAACAATAGTACATTGTTTACCAATCAGGAATGTGAGGATTGTTGAGGTAAACATACTATTTTTCCGCAATTCGTTTAAAATTCGACAGATATTAATTGATTTTGAAAAAATCGGGAATTAGTCCAGTCTATGACCATTTTTCCGTGCATTTATCCCATACAGCGCCGATTCGCATGAAAATTTGTATTCAGGATCTACATACACTCTTTTTCAAAATCTACCCTGTGCCGAGGGTTGCTTTTTCCCTGGGGGTGGATGCCACCCCTTCTTGGGGTTTGAATTTTTTCATTGGAAATAAAAGCGCGGAAATAAATAGATTGACTAATTCTAAGCACTTTTTGTCAATGAAGTTTTTTCTGAAAAGCAATACTTTTCGACTTATTCGAGAGTGAAATTGTCGGTTTTCAGTCAAAAAAACACATTTTCAGATCCTTTTCAGATCGGAGATAACTGGAAAAAAATGCATCTAATCGAAAAACCTGTGGAAAGCAAAATTATAGCTTTTGAAAAAACAAAGGCGATGGTTCATTTGTGATGTATGCAAGCCCACTACAAACTGAATAATTGCTTGTTGAAAGTTGATTGGTATTTTCAAACGCCAAAAAGGAAAGATTCTACGTACAATAACCAAAAACCAATGCATTTTTCGGAAAAAAACTAATTGGACCTTTGGTGAAGTCCTTCATAAATCCTTTATTTTTGTTGTTCATGAAAGTTTCTAGCATCAAAACTGACCGAGGTATGAAGGAAATAATGTTGAATCCTATTTTGTTCTTGAAAAAAAATTGTGAATAACTCATCCTTGCTTCCCCCCCCCTTTCGAAAAAATCGTTGCCTAGTGGAACTATATGTATATATACATATATATTATACATATAGTTCCACTAGGCCTAAAATATAGTAACTATGTGTATTCTTCAATATACTAATGTACATACTCTAATTTCTACAAAAATTGTTTTTGGTTTTTTTCCCATAACTCTCTTAGTCTTCAAGCAATCAAATCCACCAGAAAAGTATTTTGTAGCTTTTTTCAAGAGCTATAAGCTCATTCACATTATTTTTTGTTACAGATTATATTTTTGAAAAGGTTCATGCTGAAAGGGCTCAAAAAAGGTACTTTGCGCGAACCCTCACAATATTTAACTGGCCATATCTTACTCTATTTTCATCCTGCAGAAAAGAATGGAATAGCGAAATTTTCAGAGAAGAAAAGCCTTCAATTTTGTACTCTACTCTACTCTAGAAACTTTCCATTTTGGCGTTTGAAAATACCAATCAACTTTCAACAAGCAATTATTCAGTTTGTAGTGGGTTTGCATACATCACAAATGAACAGTCGCCTTTGTTTTCTCAAAAGCTATAATTTTGCTCTCTGCAGGTTTTTCGATTAGATGCCTTATTTTCCAGTTATTCGCGAGAAAATGTGTTTTTTTGACTGAAAACCGACAATTTCACTCGCGAATAAGTCGAAAAGTATTGCTTTTCAGAAAAAACTCCATTGAACAAAAAGTGCTTAGAATCAGTCCATCTATTGATTTCCGCACTTATTTCCAATAAAAATTTTCTCACCCCCAAGAAGGGGTGGCATCCATCCCCAGGGAGGAAGCAACCCTCGGCACAGGGTAGATTTTGGAATAGAGGGTAAGTAGAACCTATATCCTAATTTTTATACGAATCGGTGCTGTATGGGATAAATACACAGTTTACACCTTTTTCACCGTCATAGACTGGAGTAAATAATTTTATTCACAAATGAATGTTGCTTCGAAATTCGTAATTAAATCACTTAGGTTACTGTGGAAACGTAATAAGGTTGAATTGTCAAACTTGACGTATATAAATTCAATTGATGGTGTTCCTGAAAGTAAAATCATAAGTGATGATGGAATTTCCATTCCTGGGACTCCTCTATAGAGCAGTTTGGGGAAGTAAATACTGCTTCAATAGAATTGTTGCCAAATAAATCAAGAGGAAAGTACGTTTTATGGACTGTCGCAAATAAACAATGTGGTTTCAATCATTAATGTAGAACACTAACAACTATAAGGAAATATCATTTCCTTACAGTAAGTAAATCTTGACTTTTTCTTCGGGAAATTTCGTCTGGAATATCAAAATTTACTAACGATTGGCAGAAAATATTCATGATATCAAAAATTATTGTAGGCTTACACGGCCCGTGTCTAAAATACTATCAATGTTCGGGTTTGTTAGCCATGGTCTGAGGGTGGCAGTGAGTGTCCGTAGTTGCTGTGTTGTATTCACTGATACTGGACTTGACTGTTTTTCCGTATTATTTCAACGTTATATACAGAAAACCTCCCAGAGTCCATTAGCAGTGATCGCAACGCGGCTATTAAGGACACTTCGACCATTGCCGCTTCGGCTTTGCCAATGTCTACCTTAAATGTTAACGAAAGTTCGGGCCCAAAAAACTGCAGAGCAGCTCCATATATTTTTGATATCCTATTCAATTTATTTTTTATTTTCCTTATTTTACAGCCAATAATGCATTTATTCGTTATCAATTCCTTACCTCCATGTTTTCATTCGGTATTCCGTATTCTATATATCTTCGCTCCTCTAGTGATATACTTTTATGCTGAGCGGGAGTGTTACTTCCCACAAAGAAATAAATGATAGCCCAAGCCACTCCCAGAGCTCCGTAAAGATAAAACACCATCGGCCAGCCGTAAGAGGAGTTTGATATCAGTCCTGCTATTGGCAACGATATCACATTTCCCAGTGGACCACCTGAAGAAAATTATTCAAATAATTCAAGTAATATCTGGAAAGATATACTGGTGCCTTCTTGATTTCAAACGAGTATGGTCAACAATGGGGTATTACCGTGATACTGTAATTATCAAATTCAAGTCGATGGAATTGAAATATAGATCAAAACAAAATAATCAGGGATACCATCTCTGGAACTCATCAATTAATGACTGAGGAAAAGAGTTCTCAAGTTGAAGCGGAAAAGATGTAACCTCTAACTCGCTTTTGACTTCATTTGACCCAGCCGAAACCCTTGCAACACGTATCACAAATTTTTGAGTAGAGTTTCAAATTGATTGGATTGGCCGATAATCCATGATAACGTAATGAAAAAACAGTTTATTGTGTGTTTTTCACTAGACTGTTTACAAGACTGCTACACGTGATTCAATATGCAATAGTGTTATAATTCTATAATGAAAAGACCCTGTGCTTCTATATATACATATATGTTAATTACTATCAACTACCCCTTCTGGGTTACTTAACAGAACTACTGCCTGAGTTCACCTTCTAAACCGATCTTCATCCCCCATTTTGTCAAAAGGAAACAATTTGGACAAGGGAGAATTATTCCACTATTTGGTGAATCAGTAAATACCCCAACTTCTTGACGGTATTGATCTTTGAGGATGCCAAAAGATTGAGCTTTAGTCTTTTCTTCTCCAACAGCAATACTTCATTAATTATTGAAATCATGCTCTTCGGTCAGAAGATAAGTTGCAAATGTTGAATTACTATTTTCATTCAAAAATTACTTCTATGCCCCTATGGTTTGCACGCTTTCTTCTTTTGTTCATGTCATTTGTATATGAAAAAATATATTATATATTTAATATATATTTATAGACCATTTTATAGTCTCAGTCACGTGTAATGAACGTGGCACAATTGAGGCAAATTACTGCACAATTAATTTGAAGTGGTTAATGAGTCATAAAATCATTCTTGAGAGTGCAGCTCTGCCCTTCAACTTTTTCATTTGCAGATATATTTTAATGATTCTTTCCCATGTCTCTATATCATTTTATAGTGGAGTCAGCGGAGGTTTGAACCTATAAATCCAGCTACTCTGAATATATTAGTTTTAAACCTTCTGGATCGTGGTTTATGCATGAATGACTGAAGAGATTACCCATTTATGTTGGATGGTTTTGTTAATTTTTTGTTAAACAGAGTAGATGCTGGAAGTAGAAACATTTCAAATTTTTTGAGTTATTCGCAATTGAAAATGATTTCTCGTGTTGAAAATGCACGCTTGTGAGAAACTTTGGAAAACAACTCTTTCATTTTGATTTCAGCCATATTGAATGAGTTATATATTGAATGGATGATTCTGATTGCTCTTTTCTTCCAATAATTAGAGTGTCCACCGTTTTATCGTAACTTGCCTGGTTCATACCTACAACTTATTACATCTATGCCCATTTCTTAGGCCTTTTTAGGTACCGAAAAAGGCATTCTAGGATTTTTCGTTATTCAACGTTGAATACTTCAGGTCAAGGTTGTTGCAATGAAAGTATTTTCAAATGAGCCATAATATACCTCCATATGGTTTTCACATAGTGCATTCTCTATATTTTCAGTTAGAAAAGATCCGCCTTCGGTATCCACCAAGCATATTGGAAAATGAATGAGAGCAACCAAAAACCATGGCCATAAACTTTGAAGTATTCACCAAATTGATTTTGATGTTTTCGTCCTCACTTTACAATATGTTTCTGTGGTATGGAGAAAAAATCTATCAGGTTTTGTTAATACGTGCTTTTGAATAATAGAAAAAAAATTCTAAACAAATTAGAATTTCACGAAATGAGGAATATGGCTTTGCAATGGTTTTCACATTATCTCAAGAACAGATATCATGAAATAAGGGTGGATAATCATATGTCTGGTTAAGACTATTTGGAGTTCCGCAAGGACACATTTTCGGACCCGTTTTATTCATGACCTTTCGATCATAATTTTCTTGGACTTTTTGATGGTGATACATCGTTGTCAGTATCAGGTGAAAAATAAGACAGTCACAGAATTCTTTTCCGATTAATGAGTTCATCCAGATTTTCAACTGTTTCAATTTGCATGATGATCATGTAACAAAAACGTTAGGCAAAAATATTAGATTTTTTCGAAGCATATCGTCATTTCTATCACCTTCGTGTAATGATTTTTAATAAAATTATTTTGCCAAATTTCAATTACTGCTCATTGGTGCTGATATCATGTTATTTGTGATGGAATAAGAAAATTGTAATCACAACAGAAAAATATGCGAATCTTTTTAATATAATAATTGTAGCACAAATATTGTTTTTTTTCATGCAAGAGGTTGTCTATTGAAACGTGCATTAAAACAAGCTGCTACCAACTTATATGGAATATTTCTTTATTAATCGTTAACTAAGCATTATTACTTCACACGTACCTATTACCGTGAAATCCAGTACATTGCAAAAGTCTATATTTTTTGAGAAGCTTCCCTAATTCCACTCCAAAATATAGTATTTATTCAACAATTTCATTACCCCAAGTTTCAATTTTTTGAGTTGACCCGTTCAAATTTGATATTCTATAAGATAGCAGGAAATGCTACTTTAATTTTTATGAATGACCTACAAACAAAGAACTTGAGACTCATTCATTGACTCACCAGCATAAGTGAAGCTCCCTATTTTCGCTCTGTCTTGTATCGGAGTCCATGCGCTGATGAGGTTGTGGACGCACGGAAAAATAAAACCCTGGGTCAGGCCGGTGATCACTCTACAAGCCATTACGCCCATGTATCCGAAGTAGGCCCCGAAAAGGGGAATCAGCATGCAAAATACAGATCCTATGAAAGCCGCACCGCTCATAAACAGTTTCGGTCCGTAAGTCTTCGCCAATTGACCAGCTCCAACTTGTAAGCAAACGTATCCCCAGAAGAATGAAGATAACATGAGGTTTTTCTTGTTGGCCCATTCTGGATATGTCTAAAAAACAGTTTGATAGGATTTTTTACTCGATTTCATTTTTCCTGTATTATGATATCATCTATTAAGTATATTTCAACCAATATAATGTTGTTTCCTTTGTCTATGAAGAGTATTTGACAATCAATAAATAACGATTGTGTGAGTTAGACGAGGTCAGTTTCCTCCCAATAATATTATATATATATATATATATATATATATATGTTGTTGTCGTTACGGCTCCGATTTTGGAGCCATTTTCAAGAGGTAAATGTGACTTCACGCTGAGGTCTCAATCTGCCTACTCCTCAGGTGTTGTCACAGGGGGCAAGGGTTTGTGACTTGACGCCGGGGCCTCAATCTGCCTACTCCCCAGGTCTCGTCACGAGTTCTTTCTAAGGTCTCAATCTGCCTACTCCTTAGATCGAACTGAGGTATCGAGGGATGTTGGGTAGTATTTATAGCAGCGGGTGCTACTAAAGGACCGTCGGATGTCTTGGTGGGGACTGGGCATCTGGAAATTAGGGGTTTCCATGCAGTTGGAAGTCTCTGGCCGTCGTCACGTTTATTTAAGCAGGAAGGTCGTTTCTCGATTTCGATGGCCTCGCGAATTATACGAGCTTGTAGTGTTTTTGCTGTGGTGATGGTCTTAGTGTTCGCAAAGTCTATGTTGTGTCCTGTCTCTTGATGATGTTTGGACAGAGCTGAAGATGGGTCTGATTTTCGGACAGCAAGTTGATGTTCGTATACTCTACTTGTCACGCGTCTGTTGGTCTGGCCTACATATGTTCTATGGCAATCAGAACATGGTATTTCATATATACTTTAGAAAGAACTCGTGACGAGACCTTGGGAGTAGGCAGATTGAGGCCCCGGCGTCAAGTCACAAACCCTTGCCCCCTGCGACAACACCTGAGGAGTAGGCAGATTGAGACCTCAGCGTGAAGTCACATTTACCTCTTGAAAATGGCTCCAAAATCCGGGCCGAAACGTCGAGAACAAAACTCCAGACGCGGTTCAACAACACACAACTGACCGCGGAAACCTATCCGAACACATACATATATATATATATATATATATATATATATATATATATATATATATATATATATATGTAGCAGATTTATTTGCCTAACGTAAATAAAGATATAACATGTATTTACGGTTGCCTAGTTCGCCCTGTATTCGGAAGCCTGAGAAGTTAGTTTCCTTCACGGTGATACTGCGCGTCTATTGCTTTGCTCGATAGAGGGCGCCACGCCTTCTACTCTTGCGGGAAAATGTTTTTATCTTCGAATTGCAAAAACTAGTCAAATTCCTGGACGAATTTATCGGCGTTTTCGCGTCCTTTTTAGTGCTGATTTCTCAGACAGAAACATCTCTGGCTATAAATGTGCTTGGGGTTTTTTCTATAGCATAATCTCGAAGATTTAGCTTGTACCCGTATTTTTTGTAGGTAAGTCGAATTATGTAAAAATGAACTTTCTCTAATTTTCCAAATATTGTCATATTAGATCCTATAATATACTTTGCTCTCAAGATTCATTAATTTCAATGTTAGCTATCTAAGCTTTTGTCACTGGGCATACTTTGCCATTTTGTTATTTCAAAGTAAATTGGTTATGACCGTGATTTTGTATTCCTGTGTAAACGTATTGTTATTTTTTGTAGCTGTTGATGAAAAAACTGTTCCTCCATCATTTTATTGACGTCGGGAGAACTAAGGTGGTAAATAAATATACTGCGGTTAAGGAGACCAAAGACTTTTAATCCAAGAACCCACATAACCTCGGAAATCGCGCCGACCCTGAGAATATCCTCTACATCTTGTCACCCAACTCGAGGCTGGATAGTTTTTTGGGTTCCTGACCAACATGGTTCTGGAGAAAACACCACCATACCAACTCCGGAGCAAAGGACCACAGGCAACTCTTCCCGAAAACCAGCAACAGACATCACAGGCTGGCAGAGGAGGTGCAGCAAGGCTTTCTCTGGGAAATGCACAAAACGTTGAACAAGGTAACATTTTCCAATCTCCACACGTTACGGTGGAAGGTAATACTGGGTTACCTTCCTCATCGCGGCAGCGGGCAGTATACCAGCAGCCCGGATTCCAGGATTTTGTACTACCGGAAAGCGCAGGTACCATTCCGTTGAACAATTCTGAAAAACATTCAACTGATTTGTCAAATAACCCCTTAAGTGATTTTCAACGAATGAACATAAATTCTAATGAAAGTTCTCATGAAATAAACACAAATTCTGTTGATACAAATATTTCTAGTATGGATATGCGCAAAATTATCGAAACGGAAGTCATGAAAATCATGCAGAAAATGAATTTTTCTAACACTGTTAATGCTTTTCCTCAAACGGCCACCCGTTCTCAAACAAGACTTCAAAATTCTTTTCAGAATCAAAACTTTCACATTCCACGTTGGCACGAGATAAGCAATAACAATGTTACCCATAACAGCCAGGGAAATAGTTTGTATAATTTAGGTAGCAGTTCAGTGCAAAATTCTTTTGGAAATGATGTTAAAAATTTGCAAATGTTACCAACGTTCGCAGATGATGGAAATTTACACCCGGTTGATTTTTTGAATTTTTTAGAATGTTTTATTGATATTAGTAACGTCAATATGAATCAGTTTTTTTTGTATACTCATACTCTGTTTGAGAAGTCAGCAAAAACATGGGCTGACGCTTTTATGAATACTTTTGATTCGTATGCAAATTTTAAAAAAGCTTTTCTTGAGCAGTTTTGGGGTCCTACTAGGCAACATAGATTGAAATTCAGGCTCGAAACAGGAAAATATTACGAAGGGGACGGATCTTTTGTTCTATATTTCAACAAGTGTATAGCTAAAGCGAAATATTTAACACCGCCATATCCGCAAGAACAACTAATTAGTACTGTGGCTCGACACTTTCCCCCTAATATTGCTGCCACCTTGGTAGGAACAAAAACCCTGCTCGAGGCTGTGGAACGCCTCAGGCAAGCGGATCATTATTTCAATGACAGAAATAGTCATGGCATTGATCGAAAATCATTTCCTAACCAACGTTCTGGTGATACAGATCATCAGCAAATTTTCACAAGAAAAAATTCTAGTGCCAAGTATTCTCGTGATAACACTCCTCAAAAAAATGTTTCTTTTTTGGAAATGGAAAATATTTTGGATTCTTCGGAAAACGAGCAGAGCCCCCAGATCTAGGCTCGGAAATGGGTGCTGTTGTAAATAGAGTCACAAACTTTATATTAAATAATAACCCAGTAGAGGAATTGCTGGAGGAATGCGATTTCGATCACACCCCTCCGGAAATTCGTTCTCCTAAAATCGCAATAAAAATGTATGGTTTGAACTTTGAGGCCTTGATTGATACAGGCAGTACTGTATCTGCAATTTCTGAAGTAGTTTGGGCACAACTCGAAGATTTCAAAAATAAAATTCCATGTTTTCCTTGCACAGGCATAACTGTTGTCGGAGCATTCAAAAGCAAACATAAAAAAGTGACAGCACAAATGCAAATTATTTTCGAAATTGAATCCAAACTATTTACCCATGAATTTCTTTTGATACCAGGTTTGGCTGTTCCTATTATTTTGGGAGTAGATTTTTTGAAAGTTCATTCTGGTTCAGTGGATTTGGAAAAAAGTAGAATTTCTCTGAAAAATGGCACAGATAAAGTTATTGTTAAAGAAATTATATCACCACACGGTATGGAAAATGATTTGCCATTGAATATTTCTGCTATTGTGAACGGTTCAGTGAATAGATACTCACCAGTTCATGATGTTTTTAATGTGTGGGAACCATTTGATATAGAGTCCCTCGTTTCGTCTCATGTTTTGTCCTCTTCTGAAAGAGAAAAATTAAAAATTTTATTATTAAATTTTAAAAAAGTTTTTTCAAATGTCCCTGGAAGGACGAACCGCTATGAACATTCCATCAAATTAAAAGATGAGAGTGGGTTTTTCATTCGGCCTTATCCTATCCCAGTAGCACACAGGGATATTGTTTTCAGTGCAATCAAGCAAATGGAGGAATGGGGTATCATTGAGCGGGCCTCAACACCCTATATATCTCCCCTCATGACCACCGTCAAAAAAGATAATGGTATCCGAATTTGTCTGGATGCTCGCCATCTGAATTCGGTGATGCTTCCTGACAGGGAATTACCTTTACGTATTGAAGATATCATAAAAATGATGGGTGGGAAAAAGTACCTATCTAAGATTGATTTGTCTAGCTCTTATTGGCAAATACCGCTGAAGAAGGAGGATAAAAAGTATTGCGGCTTCATGGTTGGTACGAAAACCTACCAGTGGTGCGTACTACCTTTTGGGCTGGCCTCTGCAGTCAGTAGTTTCACCCGAGCAATTGATACTATTTTTGGTGATGAGTTTTCAGATTTTCTGATCACTTTCATTGATGACCTGTTGGTGATGAGCAAAACTTTCGAGGATCACTTGGCACACCTGGAAAAAGTATTTCGTAGGCTCCAAGAAGCTGGCTTTACCGTTAAGGCTTCAAAATGCAAATTTATCCAGAAGGAAATGCGATTTTTGGGATATATCGTTAGTCCACAGGGTGTTCAACCTGACCCTGAACGAGTCCAAGCCATAGCGGATTACAAGGAACCTCGAAATATAAAGGAAGTGCAAAAATTCCTTGGTTTGTGCAATTATGACAGAAGTTTTTTGCCTCGATTTGCAGAAATTTCTGAACCACTCACCTACCTTCTGCGTAAAAAGACTGCCTTTCGATTTGGGAGTGCCCAAAAGCAGGCTTTTCAAAATCTCAAAAATGAGCTGGAGACAGCTACTCTGCTGTATCACCCAGACTTTTCTTTACCCTGGCATGTTGCGACAGATGCCAGTGAAGTGGGGATAGCTGGCCAATTGTATCAAGAGTTCGAGGGTCAAAAACGAGTAGTAGCATGGGCTAGTCGCCTCCTCATAGATCGGGAGCGCCGTTACCACGCAAATGAGAAGGAAGTTCTAGCAGCGCTTTGGTGCATCCAACGTTGGAGGACTTACCTCATGGCTAATAAATTCACTTTGCACACCGACAGTAGAACTTTAACTTACCTGAATACTTGCAGGCTGCTGTCCCCCCGAATAACGCGTTGGGCCCTAGCTTTGCAAGAATTTTCTTTCGATATTGTTCATGTTTCAGGAAAAGAAAACTTGGTGGCCGATGCCCTGTCCCGATATGCTTGTACCCGTTTGCCAACACCAGCAGACAAGCATGTTCATATTTTTTCCATATTGACTTTGCCTTCGTCTTTTCAGGAGAGGCTGAAAAAAATTAGTGAGCTTCAGTCCTCTGACGAAAAACTTTCAATTATTATAGATAAGTTGAAAACTCAAGAGCACTTGAGGACTCGTTTTGTTATTAGTCAAAATATTTTATATAAAAGGGGTTCTGATGATATAAACTTACAACTTTGTATTCCTGAAAGTCTTGTTCGTGATATCATAATTGCTTTTCATGAAACCTTTGGACATTTCGGGGTGTATAAGACGTATTTGGCTTTACGTGGTGAAGTTTATTTTTCTAATATGCAACGCGAAATAAAAAAGTATGTAAAAAGCTGTGATATTTGCCAAAAAGCTAAAATTTCCAAATTGCCAAATCCCCCTCAATCTCAAATAATACCGAGTTCCAAAGATGACCTGATCGCCATCGATGTTTTAGGGCCTTTGATAAAGTCTCGTGGCGGAGTTAGTTACATTTTTGTGGTCTTGAATGTCTTCACAAAATTTATAACCTTGTACCCTCTCAAAAGGGCTACTACAAGGGCTATGCTAAATCGTCTTACTAAAGACTACTTACCCTTGCACGGCACGGTACAGCGAATCTTATCCGATAATGCGACACAATTCACTTCCCAGCTCTGGAGGTCAACTTTGCAAGGACTTGGGGTCCATCTTACTTATATTTCCGTCCGCCACCCGTGTGCCAATCCGAGTGAACGGACCATGCGTGAGATTGCACGTATTCTGCGGACGTACTGCCATGAAAACCATCGTAAGTGGGCTGTAGATATAAAACTTTTTGGACATTTTTTGAATTCCGTAGTGCACGAATCCACGGGTTTTGCACCGGTTGAACTTCAGTTTGGGGAAAAGCGTCCTCGCTTATTACCCGAAACTTTGTTTCCTCCTCACTCCCTCCAAGAGCCATTGAGTCACTCAGCCAAGTTAGTCCTTGCTGAAGAAACGCTAAAGTCTCGTGCGGCTCGTAGGGCAGCGGCGTATCATGGCCGGCCATACCCCGGGTTTCAGGTAGGCGATCTTGTGCTTTTAAAGGCGAACAATCTTTCGTCCCTGATTCGTGCTGAAACGAAAAAGATGTTATTACTTTTTGAGGGCCCTTACAGGATCAAAAAGAAAATCCGGGATCATACTTTTCTTTTAGAGTTTTTAGAACGAAGTGGTGAACGTGGGGTTTTTCATGCGAGCCATCTTAAGTTGTATCATCACTTACCACCTTGAACCGTGTTTATGTTTACGTGTCCTGTAGTGGGGGTCACTCAAGTCTCGTGTGTTGCTCACCTCACTAATATCACTATTTTTTTGATGTATCATTCGTTTCTCCTTAACACACTCGCCTAAATGGAAGGGGGTTGGATGTAGCAGATTTATTTGCCTAACGTAAATAAAGATATAACATGTATTTACAGTTGCCTAGTTCGCCCTGTATTCGGAAGCCTGAGAAGTTAGTTTCCTTCACGGTGATACTGCGCGTCTATTGCTTTGCTCGATAGAGGGCGCCACGCCTTCTACTCTTGCGGGAAAATGTTTTTATCTTCGAATTGCAAAAACTAGTCAAATTCCTGGACGAATTTATCGGCGTTTTCGCGTCCTTTTTAGTGCTGATTTCTCAGACAGAAACATCTCTGGCTATAAATGTGCTTGGGGTTTTTTCTATAGCATAATCTCGAAGATTTAGCTTGTACCCGTATTTTTTGTAGGTAAGTCGAATTATGTAAAAATGAACTTTCTCTAATTTTCCAAATATTGTCATATTAGATCCTATAATATACTTTGCTCTCAAGATTCATTAATTTCAATGTTAGCTATCTAAGCTTTTGTCACTGGGCATACTTTGCCATTTTGTTATTTCAAAGTAAATTGGTTATGACCGTGATTTTGTATTCCTGTGTAAACGTATTGTTATTTTTTGTAGCTGTTGATGAAAAAACTGTTCCTCCATCATTCTATTGACATCGGGAGAACTAAGGTGGTAAATAAATATACTGCGGTTAAGGAGACCAAAGACTTTTAATCCAAGAACCCACATAACCTCGGAAATCGCGCCGACCCTGAGAATATCCTCTACATCTTGTCACCCAACTCGAGGCTGGATAGTTTTTTGGGTTCCTGACCAACATGGTTCTGGAGAAAACACCACCATACCAACTCCGGAGC